>JADHKJ010000130.1:0-24716 GCA_019925595.1 Grosmannia huntii
GCGTCATAGGCTCTCGCGGGATGTGTCACGTGGTGGGTCGCGTGACACGGCCGACTGGTTGTTCCGAGCCGAGGGCGGAGCCGAGGACTTACACCGGGCTATAGCCCGTCACAAGTTTGATTTACCCAACAGTGATTTCTTCCATTGGGCTGGATCCTCACACTTACCGTCTTTAGCAATGTTTAAGTAGAATAATATGCTACATACGCTATTATAGGCACTGTTAGTTAGTGCTAAAAAGATATACTTACTGCAACTACGGAGTAACTACTAACGGAACTTAGACGGTACACGGGATAACAATTGGCCGGCTCGATCGCCTAATAGACAAAAAGAATGATGAGAGTGGGACTTGAACCCACGCGGATTGCTCCATAGGAACCTTAATCCTACGCCATAACCAACTCGGCCATCTCACCTTGTTCTTCGGTAAGGTATTAACCGAGATTGCGGATCACCTGTTGGGGATCGCGAGGCCGATTTGCACGATCCGCAGATACAAAAAAAGGCTCCAATGACAATCGTCGACGAATACTGTATTCCCTATGCTTTTAGGGGAGTTTTTAAATCTCACTAAATTGCCCAGAAAAAGACAGCAGCTAAAAGTAGGGCAAGCGAGCAGCTACATGCTGCAAGACTCAGAAAGGAGAAAACTATTCTTAGTTGCAGAACTTTGAACAAATTTTGTGTCCAAGCTTGGATTGGAATTGGTAAAGGGGGCGCGCGTTTCTATTCTCAAAATAATGTCCTCAAATAAGTCTTGCTATCTAGACTTTAGCTCTACATACGTCCTAATGTAAACAAATTTACCGACTGCCTCTTGCCAACTAAGAGTTGATTGCAACCTGGCGGGTTTCCCTTATACAAGCAAGGGAGATTACATTACTTTATTCATACCAATTACTTGCTTCTTTATTGGTACCTTCATTAAAGTAGACAAACAATCCTGCTCACCATTCTAGATTGGTGTTGGCACACGTCAGAGCTTGACATACTGCACGAATTAGTTTATGGAAGGAGATGTAAGAGACAACTGTAGCATACTGCTCTCGGCTTGGGTAAAAGCCGCACTGTGGCATTGCCTCACGGCTGCGAGTTGTATTTCGCGTCCTTCCGTATGCTCCGAATTCTGATGCGCCTTTACAAGTCCAGCGAGTCGTGTATTGATAGCTATAGTAGTAGTCAGACACAATGGTGTATCACGCATTGAAGAAGGGCATACAAAGATTGAGGCCGTCCTTGGGCGATTTGGGAACAAAGCTGCCGAGGTTGGAGTATGCGTTTTCATAGCTCTGCAACAGGAGACGCAGGTGCTTTTCGAGATGGATTTTGGCCTCGTCCTCGAAGCGCCACGGGCTACCCGTCTTCTGAGCGGTGTAGACGTCGCATCGCACCGTAGTTCTCTGCGGGGACTCGGGCGAGCAGACGATCTGGTACCAGAAAGGACTGCCCTCTTTTGTGTGCACTGTCGTGAGCGGAAAGAACTGCAGTTGTCCGACAGCTGTAGAAGCGAGGCCACATGCGGCGAGGGTCTGGGCGAAGAAGCTTCTGGTCGGCACGTCCACCAACGTCGCCCAGAGTGTCTCTCCGCTCACCATCTTCCAGTTGAACTGCCCCTTGCCTTCCCAGCTGTAGACGAGCCGGGCGCTCTGGTCAATGTGGACCGGTCGGCCGATGATTTCGGCGTCCTCGGCCTCGCTCTCCCCCGCATCAGGACTGCCGCGCAGGTTGATGTGAACGAACCCACGACCGTCTGTTTTGGTGTGGATGGAAAACAGGCCGTTGGCGGACTTGGCAAAGCCCGACCGCTGGTCAAAGTGTGGAGCATTCGTCAGCTGGCCGAGCGTGTTGTAGGTCCAGCCGTGATACTGGCAGGCCAGGACGGTCGAGCGTCCAGCCGGCTTGCGTGCAATAGGAAAGGCGCGGTGACGACAGACATTGTGGAAGGTGCGCACGACGCCGTCCTTGCTGAGGATCAAAAAGAGACGAAAGCCGGCGAGATCGAGGGCGAGATAGTCGCCCGGCTTGACAAAGCGGCCACGATGGGCGACGCAAATCCAGGTCTGGGCCTCGAATGAGTTGGGTGCTTTTGACAGTGCAGTATGAAGATGGAGAGAAAGGAGAAAAGCCTGCCTTGCTGAAGATAGCACGTCGTTCCAGCTGGAAGAGGGAGTCATCGGTCCACCATGCAGGGCCAGTGACATCCTTCATGTCTATGCCCAGGCTCTCCAACGAGGTGGACGGTAGCATCGGGCGGGACCCATGTCCCCACAGGGCAACTCGAAGAACGAGACATAGTGCAGCGATAGGCAGGGCCCAGAAGAGGAAGACGGCCAACATGTCGGCGTTGGTTCGGCGAAATAAACGGAAAGACAACGCTCTTCACAATGTGCAAACGTCCGGGCCCAGAGATAAGACACAACAATAGCTGTCCAGGTACAGAGCGTTCTGTGTGCATGCAGATATATAACTGCGGTGGGCAGACCAGCCGAAAGCGTATTAGCGGCTATTAGCGGCATTCGCGCCGGGCCAGGCGTTTAGCAATGCCCAAGTAGGAAAGTCGGTCCCTTTGCGGAGGTGAGAGATGAGATGGCCTGTTTCGGGTTAGGGTTATTGCAGAGCTGGCGACATCGCCTGGGCTCACTGTATATCTTGAGCGTCGTGTACGTTGTAGATACCAACGTAAAGTGCAAGGTAAATATGGCGACCTTTCCAACAACGCTGCCGGCATCATGGTATACGAGCAAGGCCATTGGCGACTTGGAACGACGAGCAGTATTTTTGCAGGTGAGCACGGAATGTCCTTGGTATCACGTCTAGCTGACGAGTCGCAGACGTGGATACTGTTGGGTGCTGTGACCAAATGGCCCAATGTCGGCGAGCGGTACACAAACAGCCTGGCCGCGGTCGAGCTGGTTGTGCAGCGAATCTCAGCAGACTGGCAAAGCATCCGGGTCTTTGCTGCTGACGTGAGTCCGGTTGGGTGCCGTGCCACGGGCTGTCGTCTGACCAGTCGCAGGGCTCCGCGATCCGCCACCACCTGACGGCAACGGGACTGCTCTTTGTCACGCTGTCGGCGGCCACGGCGCCCTTTGACGACTTCTTTCCCGGGCTCGAGGCGCTGCTCGGCCACATGGACTTCCAGCAGTTGGCGCCCCGGCGCAGCCTCGCCTACACGGGCCGGTACAACTGGAAGACCATGATGGACGGCTACCAGGAGTGTCTGCACTGTCCGTATGCACACCCGGGCTTTGCCCAGGTCTACCGCTTCGCTACGTATCGAGTGCTGAACCGACACAACTACGCACAGCATATCGCGGCGAGCGATCGGCCCAACGACGGGCTCTTTCTTTACTTCTTTCCCAACTCGACGCTCAACCTCTACGGCGGCGGCATGTCGTCGTTCCGCGCCTGGCCCACGGCCGACCCGCGGCGGTCCATCATGGACTTTGACTACTACCACGTCGCGCCCGACAGCTCTGACGCTTTCGAGACGTACTTTCGCTTCGCCCGCACCGTCGCCGTCGAGGACCACGATCTCTGCGAACAGGCCCAGGCAAACCTCGACGTCGGCATCTACACAGAGGGCATCCTCAACCCGGACAAGGAGAACGGGGTGGCCTGTAAGCTGGCTTTCCACAACGCACACGTTCGCCCGCTAATCTGCTGTAGACTACCAGAGCCGCGTGCTGGACATGTGTGCAGCCCAGTTTGAGAAGGAGAAGGCGAGTCGGGTGGACAACGGCGACAGTAAGCGAGAAACGGCAGCACCAACTATGGAGGTAGCAGCTGCGTGACTAGAAACATTATATAAATCAACCACTGTTGTGCACAAGCCACTTTGCAGAGTTTTCGGTCCAGATTTCCTCTCTCCTCACGATCTTCCTCAACAACCAACACACAGTGCCAATACCGTACAGTGCCTCTAGCACATGTCAACGCAATAAAACGCACAGACCACTTTGCAGCCCCGCCTGGTACTGTCCCGTGCAGATCAGCAAGACCTGGGCCTTCGACCCTGTGACTATTCGCATCCGGTTATCGGGCTCGACCATGTGGACGGCGTCATTGGCCAGAGGGCGACAATGCTAGGCCGGGAACGGCATTTTTATCCGGCGGGGATCGTGGTTATCGGCATGGACAGGTCCGTTCGCATCGAAACGCCCCGTTTCCTGACCGGTCCGTCTGGCTGTCTGGTTCCAGCAGGCAGCCAAATGGACGTGCTGTCCGCCGCTCTCTCGCTGCTCCCGTCCGCGCCAGAGACGGCCGCGCGACGCTGTCATGGACCCGTCTGCTGCCGTGGCACAGGCGGACAAACAGCCAGAAAGCGCAAACACCGGAGCGCCCCAGCCGGCCTACCGACATACCAAGAGCCGCAATGGTGGGTCGAATGCGGTCTGGTTGTCTGTGGATGCGCTAACAACGTCCAGGATGTGTGACCTGCAAGGCCAGACGGCGCAAATGCGACGAGGCCAGACCGTCGTGCAGTCAGTGCGCCCATCGGCGCGTGGCCTGTGGCGGCTACAGCAGCGGTCTGCGATGGAGGGCCTTTTCCCAGCCGGCGGCTGCTTTGGGACACAAGGACAGGCGATCACGACAGAGGAGAGCGACACGTCTGGGATCCCCAGACCAGACGACCGTCGAACCGGCCGAGCCATTGGAACCGCTCGTCGACATGGACCTGCTGTTGGCCGACATCCTGGACAACACCCCACTGACAGACTACCGACTGTCGGACGAGGACGATGCAGCCGGGCTTCCATCCTTGTCCGAGACCGTGGACCTCGACCTACTCGGACCAGCAGATGACAATACGGCCTGGCCGCTGCCTTTGGACGCCATGGTCGCGTCCTCGCCTTCCTCCGTCACCCTGGCCCACACGCTTTACCATCCACCCCGTCTGCACAGCGGCAGCCCTGAACACATTGCCTTTCTCTTCCACCGTCGCATCTGCGCTGTGCTCTGCATCCGGGACGACGGCGCTGCCGGCAACCCGTGGCGTCGCATCGTCTGGCCCCTGGCCCAGGACCACACTGCCCTCTACCACGCTGTCGCCGCCATGACCTGCTTCCAGGGCGCCAACAGGCTGCCACAGGTCCGCGCCGAAGGCCTGCGCCACCTCCAGACCAGCATCCAGCAGATGCACGGCCGCGGCGACAGCATGCGTCTCGAGGTCGCCCTCGCCGTCACACTCGTCCTCGCCTTTGCCGAGACCTGGTCCTATCCCCGCGCCTCGACCGGCATTCGCTTCGTCCGCCGCGCCCAGACACTGCTCCAACAGGCTCTCCAACCCAAAAACACCGACAGCAACCCCGACCTCGTCTGCCTTCGCTTTCTCGCCCACACTTGGGTCTACATGGACGTCATCGCCCGCTTCACCTGTCGCGGCGTCCCCGCCGTCGACACCCGCTTCATGGCCGCCTGTCGTCGCCTCGACCCCCAGCCACACATCGCCGCCCACCGCCACCACATCGACCCCCTCATGGGCACTGCCGCCACGCTCTTCCCGCTCCTTGGCCGCGTCGCCGACCTCGTCCACCGTGTGCACGGGGCCCCGTCCCCAGACCACCCAGACGACCTCAACCCGCCCGCTCTCGTCGCCGAGGCCGTCGAGCTTAGGATGGCCATCGAGTGTTGGAGCCCGGACACCACGGACGAGGACGACGTCGACATTCAGAATGCTGACTCAGCAACTCCAACCGCCTCCGCGTCCGACCTCGTCCAGACCGCGGATGCGTACAAATGGGCGTCCCTGCTACTGCTCCTCCAAGCTGTGCCCGAGCTGCCACGACCACGGGCTGAGCGGCCTGCCCGCCTCTCTCGCCGCATCCTCGTTCTGCTCGCCACCGTGCCGCTTCGCTCGCGTGCTGTCATCTTCCCCGTCCTGCCGCTGCTCATCGCCGGCTGCGAGGCCCACGATCCCGCCGATCGCGACTGGGTCCGCCAGCGCTGGCATGCCCTCGCCACCGGAAACAGCTCCGGTATCGTCGACCGCTGTCTCGAACTCACCCTCGAAGTCTGGCGCCGTCGCGGTGGCAACGTCCATGGGCAACAATGCCGTCCGCAGAACCCCCCCCAGGCCCATTCCGTCCCGGCCTGGACCCAGGATCCGATCTTGGACAGTAGCTGCAGAAGCCCCCATCCGGACGACAACGCGGACCTCGACAACCCCTTCGCCCTGCCGCCTTGGTCCGCTGCTACTGAGCCCTTCTCCGAATCCATGCAGCCGTTGCAGCCAGAGGAACCCGTCCGCTCACCCTCTCCCATATCCGAATACACCGTCAAGAGCAAGCAGCACTGGCTGTCCGTCATGCGCGACTGGGGCTGGGAAGGTATGTCTGCGCAGCTGTCTCTCTCCCTCTCGGCACAACTGACCTGCTTAGTCATGCTTGGATGACCAGAGTGTCACGTGCAGTTGATTGGCCAAGAGTACGATGCAGTGTCTCTCCATACAAATAGTAAAAAAGCACTTCGCATTTAACTCCGTTCTCCCCCGAAAGCTGCTCGGGAGGTCGAGTCCGGGGGATCATCCCGGACGGCAACCCAACTTCATCTGCCGACAGACCTATTTCGGTAGCACTCCACAGACCCACAGTGGAAATGGCCCGGGTTATTGACGAGGTTCCCCTCAAAATTCGACTTCTGCTGTAACCATCTCGGCTCCTGTAAGAAACCGAGAGCCCGTCTTGAGATGGATCAGCGCTGAAGCCAAGCTGAGAGAGATTGGTTGGAAAGGAGATAAATTGCAGCGGTCTGTGTGACATAAGACTGTGTACTGTGCATTGACTGTGCTGCGACAGCTACACTTTCACTTACTCCTTACTAATTTGGGTCTCTCCCCTTCGTCACATCTTCGTCTCCTATTGGTCCCCCGCACACAAATGCTCCACAGTGCAGACTCCCCGCGATTTCCCCGCAAACGGAAATTCCATGTAATCCTTATTACCACAAGTACATGGCATGGACTACTCCTCACGATTGGCATCTGGGTTGGAGATCTCTCCAATATAAGACAAGCCTGGGGAAACTATCCGCTAATGGCAGCCGGAGTCCTCCCGACGATTCCGCGCAAGTTGCTGGTGCTTTCTTCTTAAGTAGGGCAATTCCACATTGTAATGCTATTCTGTGCTGCAGACATCATACCACATTGCCAACATGACCATCCTACAGTGGCCCCTGTCCGTTTCGGAAACGGCCTTGATCGTCGTCGTCCTCGTAAGCGGTCTTGCTGTGCGTTCATCTCTCGGACACGCATCTAACACGCAACCAGCTTAGTATCTATCATGTCATAGCAAAAACGATTCTCAGCCGGCTGCGCTTCCCGGGACCTCTGTCCGCCAAGCTGTCCTCGTTCTGGATCGTGTTGCAGTGCCGCCGCGCCCGTCGAACGGACGCCGTGTTGGACCTGCACCGAAAGCACGGCGACTTTGTCCGCATTGCTCCCAACCATGTGTCCATTGCCGACCCGCGAGCACTGCGTGAGATCTACGGCCACAACACTGGTTTCGTCAAGGGTCCCTTTTACCAGGCCTTCCACCAGGTCGACCCGGTCCTCTTTAACATGCGTGATCCCGATGCGCACCAAAAACGACGAAAGCTGATCAACCCGGCCTTTTCGCCGGCGAACCTGCGGGCTTTTGAGCCAGAAGTGACGGCCAGCCTACGGAAGCTGAAACAGACCCTAAAGGGCATCGCCCAGTCGGGGCAACTGGTCGACTTTAGCTTATACGGTAAGCCTTGTGCATTCCCATATTCTTCGGTTGTGCCCCTCTGACGGGAACAGCCAACTTTCTCGCCTTTGATGTTATTGGCGACTACGCGTTTGGTCGCACCTTTGGCTTCTTGGACCGCGGATACGACCATTTGCATCTGATCGAATCCATCGATTCGCGCGGTGAGGTCGTCAATGCGCTCGGTCACCTGCCGCCGTGGTGCCAGCCGCTGATGAAGTACAATGTCTTTGACGGCTTCTGGTACCGCGGCACCAAAGCGCTGGCCCATCTCGCCTCCATCGGCCGCGAGGCCTACTTTATGCGCAAGGCCGCCGTGCACGAGCAGCGCAAGGATCTGCTGAGCTTCTTGCTGAATGCCAAGACGGACCAGATGACCGGTGCGCTGACAGAACGAACAATCATTGCAGAGTCGATCAGTTTTATTGTTGGCGGCAGCGATACCACCAGCAGCAGTATGACGCATTTTGTCGACTTTGTGTCGCGCGATCCCCGGCTGCAGCACCGTCTACAGGCAGAGCTCGATGCAGCCTTCCCGGGCACCGAAGCCGACGCCAATGAAGATTGGGTTGCCGACTTTGCTGTTGCCGAAAAGCTGCCCATCCTCATGGCTATGATCCGCGAGACGATGCGGCTTCGGCCAACGAGCGCAACCGGTTTAGAACGGATTACACCAGCCGGTGGACGGACCATAGCCAATGTATTTCTTCCTGCAGGAGTAAGTCTTATTTTGCGATCCTTCTTTCTTTATCTCTTTCCTTTTTCCACTATCCTTCCGTCTTCCCCTTTTCCACTGTATGCTAATTGTCAGACACTCGTCAGCGTGCCAACGAGAAGTATTATGCAGGATGCTCGTATATTCAAGGTATGTTCAAGTGGCCCAGTCTTAACCAGCAGTTTGGTGTGGATACACAGTGGACACTGGTGAACAGACTGCTGACCGCTGCCCGTTTATGCAGGACCCGGCCGAATTCAACGTGGACCGCTGGCTGCAAGCAGACTCGGCGCAGCTGCTAGAGTATTTCAACCCCTTTTCGCTGGGGCCTCGGTCGTGTATTGGCAGAAAGTAGGTGCCGCGTGTGTCGTAAAGTCGATGTTGTCCGGCTCGCGCTAATACGAACAGCTTCGCTTGGATGGAGGTCATCAAGACCCTGGCCACACTCTTCCGTGTCTTTACTTTTACCAGAACACGTAGCGAACCTACCGAGCTAAGAGAGGGCTTCTTTGTAAAGGCGAAAGAGTGTACAGTCCGCGTTTCGCGACGGTCAGCAACGAGTGACTTGTAGCGCGAACGCGTGGACAGGAGATTAGAAAAAGAAAACATATTATAATAGCATTAAATGCTAGGCCAATAATACATATTCGTGCGAGCATGGTTACTCCGTAATGTCGGGTAGATCGTCCAGAAATGGCAGCATCGGCAGATTCCGTCCATCCAGCATCTCTGTTCACGTAGCACTCGGTTCTGCCGGAGGTACGGAGTACCCTGTTGGCCACCAGTGCTGAAGGCCATCCAGGGACGTCACCCAGTGTCTGCTGCACTGCCGAGCTGTAAAGCCGTGTTTCCAAATTGTGAATATGGCTGGTGAGGTGGGGGATCGTCGGCTCACGGGCAGCTCAGTTCCCCGGCAGCTGCAGCATTGTGTGGGGCTGGATGCAGTATTAAACACGCTGCTGGTCGACGTTGAACGACACAGCCGATATACCAATAACCACCTCTCTTTTGCGCCTCTCTACGTATGGACCAGCCTGCTTCTCTTTCCGACATGGCGTCAGTAGAGGCTTTCTTTGACCAGATCAGCACCGTCCTGGGGCCGGCCAACATCTCCCGGGACGCGTCCGCCGGGGCGCTTGTCGGGCCCAAGGGAACGTCGTCCTATGGCGACCCCTATCCGCTGGACGAGGCGGTGAAGCGCTCGCCTGTCGGTGCTGTTCGGCCGAGCACGGTCGAAGAGGTCCAGGCGGTCATCCGGGCGGCCAATGTGTTTCACGTCCGGCTCTGGACCGTGTCGCGCGGAAAGAACGTCTGTGCCCGGTTCGGTGTCTGTTTGTGTTGCTGATCGCGCAGTTATGGCGGTACCTGTCCTGTGGTCCACGGCACCGTCGTGTTGGACCTGCACCGCATGACCAAGATCATCGAGATCAACGAGGACTTTGGCTATGCCATTGTCGAGCCGGGTGTCTCCTTCTTCGACGTGTACGAGGAGATCCAGAAGCGGAAGCTCAAGCTGTGGCCGTCCTGCCCGGCCATTGGCTGGGGCTCCGTCCTCGGCAACACGCTCGACCGCGGCTTTGGCTACACGCCCGGCGGCGAGCATGCACAGGTCCAGTGCGGCATGGAGGTCGTCCTGCCCAGCGGCGAGCTGCTTCGCACCGGCATGGGCGCCATGTCCGACAGCACACTGTTCGGTCTGTACAAAGGGTATGTTTGGGTCACGGCGCGGGATCGCGAAAACGACCGGCACTGACAGTCTAGAGGCTTCGGTCCCAGCATCGACGGCCTGTTCTTCCAATCCAACTTTGGTATGTCGCAACTTGACCTTTCGATTCTACACCAAACTGACTGCGCAGGCGTTGTCACCAAAATGGGATATCACGTGACTCTGGCGCCAGAGGCGTACTGTCGCTTCAAGGTCAACTGTGCCGAGGAGAAGGACCTGATCCCGCTAATCGACACGCTGACGGACCTGCTGCGGCGCAACGTGATTGGCAACTCACCGTCCGTGTCCAACATCTTCCGCGACGCCATCGTGTCAGGCGACCCGGATGCCATCGCCGCCATGAAGCCGTACTTGGGCGCGGACAAGTGTGTGCCCTACGCGGTGATGGACACGTTGCGGCGCCAAAAGGGCTGGGGCTTCTGGACGGCGCACTTTGCGCTGTACGGCGCCCGCGAGGTCGTGCCGGCGCTGCGGGACACGGTCCAGCGGGCGTTTGCCAAGGTGCCCGGCGCCTCGATCAAGGAGTGTACGCTCTACACGGCTGCCGACGGCGAGGTGCTGCATGCCAGCATCGTCGGTGAGGAGGAGATCCCCAACACGGGCGTGCCGACGCTGTCGCCGCTTGGCCTGCTCGACTTTGGCCGCGCGCTGGGCTCGTACCACACCTGCTTCTCGCCACTGCTTCCGCCGTCCGGAAAGGCGCTGTACGATTGGTACATCACGGCGAAGCAGCGGACCGTCGATGCGTGCTTCGACTTCTTTGCCGACTTCCACGTCTATGCCCGCTACGTCATCGGCATCGAGCTCGTCATGTACACGGACGCCGAGAAGGACCGGATGAAGAAGCTGTTCGAGGTCCTGCTGGAGGATGCCGCCACCCAGGGATACACCGAGTATCGTACCCACGTCGCCTTTATGGACGACGTGGCGTCGCATTTGGACTTCAACGGCGGCGTCTTCAACAAGTTCCTGACCCGCATCAAGGACAGCCTCGACCCCAACGGCATCCTGTCGCCAGGCAAGTCGGGCGTGTGGAACTCGTCCGGGCCGGGCTCTCGGTTGCACAGCGCGTCCGAGATACCAAAGTTGTGAAGACCGGATGATATGATGGAATGCGGTGTTCAAAGCCAGCCCGTTCTCATGTACGAAAGCGGAGACGAAACGATTGATTCGCTGGGACAATGTATATAGGTTTGTGTCAAGCATTGGAATCCGCTACACTGTAAACCTTCCGCCCCACTTGGCCGTACGGGCCTGTGATTGGTCAGAAGGCACAAAAGCGGGGCCTGACACTAGTATTAATACGGACCCCCAGAAGGGTCGCGATGTATTTATTTCTTCCTAAGTACACAACACTCCTTTGCCCACACTAGACCCTATTCAGCCTCCTGCTCCTCACAGTGCATCAAAGTCATATAACCGCTACGTATAGCCTCCTGTAACCTTCACAGTTTGTAAATGCGGCAAGTCCTTATTCGAACTAGGGTGTCTATTCTGCGACAAAGGATCATTATCTCTTATAACATAGGCTCCGCGCCGAGTGTGGTGATGATATTTTTAGAGTCAACATGGTGGCGGAGTCGATCGTAGAATTGGGTGGACGTTAATGGTACAGACTTTCTGTTAGGTATTGTGGTCGAACTTCCCGCCTGTTGTACCACATCTTACTCTCAGTTAGATGGTAGCTGAATATCGCGCCAACTTACGAAGCTCTGCCGTCAAGAAACGTCCACATAAAGTGTAAGCCGACGGGCAAATCCCAGCGATCCCGCAGCACACAGACCATGTATAAGTCTTTAATATGCTTGGCGCAATTTATTCTGTAAGTCAACTCTTAATTCTTTCAAGGGTACGCTGTACGTACATATTGTAAATTATTTCTACATATTCTCGACATTTTAGCTGCTGTTAGACAAGTATCTTCATCGGCATTCCTACAACATTGTTTTTGAAACCAAACTGACGTAGAAGAGAACAGTCATAGCTAGTCTCATCAATCAGTGCATTTCCACCTAGACTTTCTACCGATGTCTCCACCGCCGCCTCCATCTTTTGGCATCTTTCACAATACCCCCCCCCCTTCCAACGGATACCCAATGGGCCGCGCTTTGTCGATAATAGCTCGGAACCGTTTTTAGTTCTTGATACGGACAATGACAGGTCCTTCTGGCGTGCTAAGATATGAGCGACCATCCCTGATACACCAACTAATCTGTTCATCAAAGCTAAATCGCAAGAGCGACTCATAGAGTCCCCCGAGAAAAAATCAACAAAAAGCGTAGAGTAGAATGCTGAATTCTTTCTCAGCAAGTGCTGAACGGCAGTTCTTTTTTTTGGAAATAGTCCCTCGGATGTCAGTTCACGTGCCATAGTCTGTAGCACATCCTCTTGCAGCATCGACTGTTTGTGAAAAAACTCGGCGGCTGAGAGAACAACTTTGTATTCATCATCCCTTAGTGCTTCTGCTAGCTTGCAAGTCACCCTTTTCGAGATGGCTGGCTGTGCTGCTAGTACTTGAGCGGCGGCGTATCTGACAAATGAGCCACGGTCCTGTAATAGTGCTGCTATCTCCCAAGCCACCTCCTCTGAGAGGGCTGGCTGTGCAACAAGAATGCTCCTGGCGGTGACCTTCGTCTGCCAATCACCGTGCTTTAGTAGAACGACCAGCTTTCCAATGTCCTTATCTAAGAGCGCTGGCAGTGCTTTAATAAGCCCAGGCTGTAAGTCAATAGTCCTGTCCATGTCTCCTAGTACATCCACTAGCTTTTGTAAGACTGCCTCGGAGACGTTGGGGGTTGTCTCTCCAGTTAGAGCCTCAGCGGCGGCGTGTCTGACATTGCGATTGTCGTGTTTTAGTAGCGATACCAGCTGCTGAATCACCTCGTGGGAGAGACATGGCTGTGCTTCCAAAGCACTAGCGGCACTGGACCTAACAAGCGACTCGTCGTCCTTTAGGAGCGGTACCAGCTGCTGAACCGCCCCGTCTGGGAGGACTGGTTGTGCTGCTAAGAGCTTGCCGGTCTTGTATTGGATGTCCCGGCTACTGTGCGCTAGTTGTGTCACCAAAGCCTGAACATTCTCTCCTGAGAGGAGCTCCGCTGCAAAAGCCTCAGCGGTTGTTGGGTTTCCAATGTTCTCCTTCGAGATCAACATTTTGTTCTGAACTGTCCATCTTGACAGTGGTATGTATTTAGACTGCCGCCGTAGTTCCCGTAATACATTCTCGGATAGATTTCGCTGTGCTGACACAATATTCATGGCGTCGGGAACTAAATAAGATTTCAATTGTCCTAGGTCCTTCAGTAGCTGTAGCAAGATAGTCTCTGACAAGGGCGAGTTGTTCTTGAGAATAGAGAAGGCCCAAATTTTTGAATAAGACCTATCTGGAACGCGTGTTATTGTTTCCACGACCGCCTGTAGCAGGGTTTCTGGCAACGGTGGGCAAAAATTGAGGAGAAGTCGAAGACCTTGTTCGACTGCATTATCCTGACTCAGCAAAGACGTTGCCCATTTGATTCTGGCTGACGGATTTGTTTGACGAAAATATGCCAACGCCAAGATCTTTTCTCTCGCGTGGTCCTGTTCGAACGCAGCCTCCAGAACGGTTTCGGGAAATTCCGCTTCGCGTGGGAGGGTGGGGGTCTGAAACGTGCATTCAAACAGTAGCCACGATAATAATGAATCTTCTAGTGCTGGACGAATGGATATATCCTGCGACACCTCGCTCAGGCAATGCATGATCAGCCGTTGATGTGCAGGCCCCAAGAGATCGCGTGGTTGCTCCTCGATGGTCTGAAAGAACCGGAGCGTATGTTCTTTGCCTTTATCGTCGGAGTCGAGTAAGCCTGCAATAAAGCGCCAGACAATATTGTACCGCGCGTCATATTTGTGTTGGTGAAGAAATTCTGTCGTTTCGGCGTGTTTGGTGAGAACATGATGCCCTCTCTCGCTGACTGCAAGCCACTCAAGGTCCTCTCCAAGCCTCCACTTCCGTACAAAGTACCTTGCTGCAAAGTATTCCTGATACGTCAAATGCAAAAAGTGAAAAGACCGCGTGCCGGCTGAAGTTGGGTCCGATGGGTCTGATGTTCTTAGGAAGGAGAGCCGGGGCAGAATATTGTCGGGCAAGGATTCTGGATCAAAATGCAGCACTTCGCTCGAAAAGTCCGGCTCAAATTCGATCATATCTTCGCACAATCCTGCAAAGGCAAGGCCCTCAAGAAACTCGATCTCTTTTTTCATCAAGTTCTCCAGGGCTTTTGGAGAGGCAGTTTGGAGATGATTCTCTGTCGGTATTCTCTCCAGTCGGAGTGCATCCTTTTTCCACAAGCCGTTTTCAATTGCTCGGTACAAGGCAGTCATAGTTTCCGGCAATCGAGAACCTTGTGCGTGTATCCAATTGTAGCAAAGCGCATCCAGCTGTATGGGAATGCGAACAAGACTTTGAATAAGTGGGCGGGCTTCAAGGAACGAATGAACTTCTTCAGCCCTTCGCGGCTCCGAGTCGTGGAATGCCTTTTCGACGTATTCTTTCACCTGTTCTGGATAGAACCCGACTGTCTCCAGCTCGAGATCAATAGCGTTTACGCCCACCGGAAAGCCGAAATATGGACGGGATGTGATCACAACGTTGTTCTGGTTCAGAAGATTTTGAAGAAAGTCGGATCCACTGTCGCCGTTTCTCCATTTTTGAGACAACTCGTCCAGCCCGTCAAGGATGAACAGTGTTCTGCCTTTATCCAAAGCCCGGCGAAGGTTACTGGCGAAATTTCTGCTCCTCGTCCTTTCGCAATTCTGGAAGAAAGTGTGCTCAAACAGGCCTTCGAGTGTGTAGGATTCTGCATTCCAGTTCTTCAGTCTTCGTAGAGGCACCCAGAGAACCCGGTCGAAGAAGGGCTTCCATAAATGACCATAAACAAAGTCGTAGACCATCTTCTTGCACAGTGTGGTCTTCCCAACTCCTGCGCGTCCTCGAATCAAAATTCGTCTTGGGGTTTTCGTTTTTCCGTCGCTATCCTTACGCTCGTCAAAGATTGTCGACAATTCAACTTGGGTGTGTTCGTCCGGTGTCTCAACGTTTAGCCGGGAGCTTAGGCTGAAAGGAGAATGCCCAATCCCAGAATTCCCCCGCTCCAACTTCCCCTCTGAGCTTTCTTCACTTTCCCGTTTCTGCTCCACGACAGCAAGGTTTATATAGCACTGGTTCATCTTCAACCTGTCGCCCGAGAGCCTTTCGATTCTGAGTTTCTCGTCGTTATACGAATTACGTATCCAGACGTCTGCATCGTCAAGCAGAGAATTTTGGCGAGAATTTTGAAGAAAAGCTGCAACTTTTCCTGCGACTTTCTCAAATTCAGGATCTCGCGGTCCGGAGAACTTGTTCATGAGTACGTGGGTGCGATCGAGGGGAAGTGGGTGTGGAACAATGTCGAGGCTCCCGGAACCACTATCGACCAACTAGGGAGCATTAGCAATGTGACCAAGTTGAGAGAAGTCGAATGATAGGTTGGAGGAGTGACACATTTTGACGCTTACCAATTTGTCTTCGGAAAAGGTTTCTGTAAACCTACCGAGCACCTTGCGACGGAGATTCGACTTTTTGGATTCGTACAAAGTCATAAGCTGAAGCTCATGATTGGACCGAAGATGGGCTTCAATTTTTCGATCTCCGACAAGAGCCGTAAACTGGCGCACGAGTTCCGCGAGGTGGGACGATTGCTTGGTGTTATCAAGCAACCCGGTCATTGCCTGACCAGTGATGGAATCCCAAATGGACAAGGCAGGCTCAGCCCAGGGGGCTATGGCTTCGAATGAAGTGCCCCGGAACGGCGTAGCAAGGAAGACAACTCCACGTGTAGCGTCACTGATGGAAGAATACCCAGATCTGGCCATGACGAGGGCCTTCATCAGGATGATACCTCCCAGACATGAAGCGATAAAGATGATGGGACGATCGTCTTGTCCTACGCGTTCACGCTGGATGCCGTCGAGGAACAGCCTGGCATACTCCTCCACGGACATCAGACTCATGTCTCTTGGCTAAAACATGTCTGCGGGCCAGTCGACCGTGAGGATTCGAGCCTTTCCGACTCTGCTTGGGAGCATGTCGGCATCGGATAGCCAGTTGACACTAGTTGAAGCGCCATCATCCGACATCCATGTCCAGGTATCGGGTGACTTGGTGTCAAGGCCGTGGATGGCTAATTATGTCAGTGTCGGCGTCTGGGTTATTATGGCCGACTGACACGAGTTTGACGGCTCTCGACGACATGGTGGAAGAGGGGTGGATGCGAGGAACTGTAAATGACTAAAGTTTCATAAAGCTGGACTCTTTGGTCAGATTTGAGTCTCGTTGTGGTTGAAGATGAGAAGGTGCATGGAAGTGGTATTTGTAGATACAGTGATGTACGTAGGGAATCGTAACAGTTGAGTCTGATGAAAATCAGGATGTGATGGATTGGGCTACCCATGCGAAAATGCTTGGTAAATCCACAGGAAACAAAGCTGTAAACCTTGTCGTCTTGCCGTCCTGCTATTGCAAAGAGCCCCGCTTTATTATCTGGAAGAGCCACGTATGCACCTGAGAGACGCCCGATGGGGCAGCGCAACGGAAGAAGCTGCATTGCCTCGAGTAGGATCAAAAATGGCACCCAAAGCTGACAATTCTTGCCGAGCGCCCAATGAATTTGCTCCAGCTTTGGCTGCCGTCGCCAGCACTCAGGCATCTCGGAAACCAAGGCTTTCAAATTTTCAAAACAGTGGCTCAGGCATGTACACGTCAAGACGGCACATCTGCAACCAATCGGGACATCTGATAGGATTGACTTGCGGAACCAATGGTAGGGCAATAGCTTATCAAAAAATGGTCAGGCAATGCCGTCGTTCTGACACGCACCCCTGTATGGGAATGAAGCGAACCCGTATTTACAGTATATGTCGACACCCGTTGGGGCCCAAAAAATACCGTTGATGCTTCTATCCATCAACAGAAAACCGTGCACTACCAAAACTAAAACCTTAGAACGACAAGCTCGATTTAACGTTTGGGACCTTGACTAAATTAGCCTCTATGGCTGAGAGTCCCACATTGTGGCCGGTATGCGGGTCCCATGGTCCTAAGACATGCAATGGTATGTCATTCCTAACATGACCTTGTGGCTATCAGATCACCGTCGTCGTGTTTGAAAACCATGACACGAAGAACGTCCTGCCGGCGTCCTATCATTACCGCTCGCCGGAGAGGAAGCGACAAGTTCTAGATCCGACCACCGACAAACCAACTTTTCTTCACACGGTGTTGTCGCTTGATGTCTTGGACCCTATGCTGAAGCACCTTTGGTTTGCCGGGGCCAGACATCCTCCCAGACAGCTGCACTTCCAGGTTGCCATGGGTCGGGAGATTGTCGTCGCCGATCGTATGGATCTGCATCTTTTCTGGGACAACAACGGGAGGATCTTTGTGAAGCCGATGCCGCGCTTCCTGCTCGATCCGGATTTCTGCAAGAAGAATCTGAGCTGCCCTGCTGAGTGCGCCTGCAGTCAGCCGCCCCAAACGCAGTTAGGAGTAAACTGTATGAAGGCACCACGAGAGATCGCTCTGGGCTTCCTTTACACGTACGCTTGTCTGATCTCGTCCGAGAGCGATTTCTTCCTCGCGCGGGAAAAGAATCTGTTGCCGGATATCAAATGGATTAATTGGCAGGCGTTCGTCATGGCTATTCTCAGAGAAGCCATTGGCGACCGAATACACCAGCGATTCCAACGTGGCGAGCTTCGTCTGTCCCGCGTCAACACGATCCATTTCTTGGTGCAACGGTCGCCATTCAAACCATACTTCCGCGGCTGGAACAACTACAGCAGTCTCTTCCTGGACAACCTTGCCTGGATGGCCGTTGCAACAATCTTTCTGGCCCTGGTACTGACGGCCATGCAGGTCGGCCTTGCGACGGACCGGCTGCAGAAAAACGACGCTTTTCAACGAGCATCGTACGGATTCACTATCTTCTCCATCCTGGGGCCGTTGATCACGTTCTTTCTGGTGGCCCTCTCTGCGGTACTCAATCTCGTCAATGATCTGCCATTTTTGCGCGCAGAGAAGAAGACGGTGGAGCGCAAGCCGTCTTCGCCAGTATGAAATTAAGTGGGTAAAAGACCGTGCGAATATGTGAGATATACGCCCTCTATCTGCACTGTTCCATGAGGCCCACCTACTCGTATTATGACTGGGTCATGTCCGAGATGTCCGGAAGTTTACACCGCAACGCTGAAGTACTCCGTAGATAAGACTGCATCCAATTCGTATGTCTCTACACAGCAACAGACCTGTGATATACAATTTTATAGCTTCTCCCATTCGTCTTTACACGCAACTTGTTGTAACGCCGTCCGCCATCCGGTCTGATAATAATCTTGGGCCCATTCAGCCAAAGTCTGAGGTGACTTTGAAGCCACAATCCATTTTCTCGTATTGGAAAAATGGAAAAATCGGTTACAGAGACCCTACATGATAAGGCTTCCAAAAGCTTTCGACATTCCTATTGTGAACTGGGCAACATTGGCAATAAAACGCGGAAGACGATAGCCCTAACTGTGGGATCCCTACATAATGTCCCGTAAGCGAATTGCGGTTATCGGCGCCGTCGACTCGGTACATACTATGTAGGGCGGCATATTGGGCAAGGGCCTGGATGGGATCCATGCACGACAACGATTTCCACGTGTCGCGAGAGCTGACCTGGTTACGAAATGGTGACAATGGCAACAATTCTGCATTCTGCATGCAAGCTTCCGGGGACATGTTTTTTTTGTGACTCCACAAGATCCGATTGAAGAAGCTGGCTCGATTCAAAGTGTTTACCGTTGCAGTGCCTTTGCACACTAGCCCGAAAGAAAGCTCAAGGGCCTTGGCAGGAGGTCCGTGTTCTCGTGAACTGCCCGTTCTGGAGTAGAATGCGCGAGCGCGACTCGTATTTGTATTGTATGGCGTACATACGGCGTGATGCTTAGACAGCACATGGCCGATCCTTGTTGTCGATACGGTTGACCACATATAAGTAGGATTGGATAGACGGCCATTCCACGGGAAAACGGTCTTTTCGGGTCAACTCGTTCGTTCTACGACCAGCACCAGCACCAGCACGATGCTTCTCCTACGCTCGCTCCTGGTTCTGTCCTCGGTGGCGGGCAGCCTGGCTGCTGGCCGGGATCCGTCTGCGCTACACCGCCGAGCCGACGGCAGCGACGTGGACGCAGCGGCCAAGAACACGACGGACATTCAGCCAAAACGGTTCATTGTCGAGTTCAACGGGGTATGTCTTCCACCTACTTTCCTGTCGGCTCTGCTAACACCTCCAGGGCTCCGACTCCCAGACGGAAGCAGACGGCCTCGCGAGCCGCCACAACCTCAAGGTGATCCGGGTTTTCGACAGCGACGTCTTCCAGGGCGCCTGTGTGGAGTCAAGCCAGGCCAACCTGGACACGCTCAAGGCGGAGACGCCAGTGGCGCAGGCCTGGCACGCGAAGCGCGTCGCGCTGAGTCCCGTGTCGATCAACCAGACACTGGGCGAGGCGGCCGCCGGTGTCAACATGTCGGTGCACCACATGACCGGTGTCGACAAGCTGCACGCGGCCGGGATCCGGGGCAAGGGCGTGACGGTCGGCGTGGTCGATACGGGCGTGCAGTACACGCATCCTGCTGTGAGTGCCGTCTTCTGGGTGTGCTTTGGTCATGGCTAACATCTCCAGCTGGGCGGTGGCTTTGGGCCTGGCTTCAAAGTGGTCGGTGGATACGATCTGGTCGGCAATGGAGGTGAGCTAACTGTCTCTTGTTTGCGGCGAATGACGTCTAACGAGTCCAGACTGGCCCACCGATCCGGTGCGACAGCCGGACAATGACCCCATCGACCAGCTGGGCCATGGCACCCACGTGTCTGGCATCATTGCGGGTGAGAGCAGCCTGTTCACGGGCGTCGCTCCGGACGCACAGCTGCGCATGTACAAGGTCTTTTCGACAGTCGACTCGACCAGTGAGGACGTCCTCATCGAGGCCTTTCTGATGGCGTACAAGGACGGCGTTGACGTGATCACGTCGTCCATTGGCAGTCTCGACGGCTGGACAGACAATGCCTGGGCCCTCGTGGCTTCGCGGCTGGTGGACCAGGGCCTCGTGGTGGCCATCTCGGCCGGCAACGACGGCGATGGTGGTGCCTTCGCGGCCAGCAGTGGCTCCTCGGGCGAGAACGTGCTGGCGGTGGCCTCGATCGACGCGGACATTTATCCTGGCCCGTCAATGAACGCGACCTTTTACCTCCACGGGGCTGAAAACAACGTGAGCATCCCCTATCGGGCGACCGAACCGTGGTACCCGTCCAACATCACCGGCTGGCCGATCGTGCCGCTGGGACTCAACACCAGCATCGCCGACGAGGCCTGCCAGCCGCTGCCGGCCAACAACACGCTCGATTTCACCAACACCGTCGTGCTCGTCCGTCGGGGCGGCTGCAACTTTGCCGTCAAGCAGACGAACCTGGCCGCCTTCAACGGCACCAACGTGCTGTTTTACTCCAACGAGCTGCCCATCGACATCCCCACGACCAACTATCTGGGCGAGAGCAACATCGCCATGATCACCCGTGATGCTGGAGCTGCCATTATCGAGACCATCCAGGCCGGTGGCCACGTCACCGTCGACTTTAGCAGCAAGCCCATCCTCACGCTCACCGGCGTGCCCAACGAGGAGTCGGGCGGCGCGCCCAGCTCCTACACCAGCCTCGGCGCCACCAACGACCTCTACATCAAGCCCGACATTGCTGCTCCGGGCGGCTACATCCTGTCGTCGTACCTCAACAGCGGCTACGCCGTGCTCAGTGGCACGTCCATGGCTTGTCCCTACGTCGCTGGCGTGGCCGCCCTCTACATTGGCCAGTTTGGCGGCCGTCTCACCCATGGCGCTGGCTTTGGCAAGATGCTCGCTGCCCGCATCATGACCTCTGGTGAGCCGACGCCGTGGAATGATGGCCTCGGCGACGTCATCGACTATGGCATCCCCGCGTCCGTCGCCCAGGTCGGCACTGGCCTCATCAATGCCACCAAGGTCCTCCAGTACGAGACCAGCCTCTCTTTTAGCAAGTTCGCCCTCAACGATACCCACCACTTTAGCCGCTACCACACCGTCAACATCACCAACAACGGGCCCCAGCCCGTCTCCTACTCCTTCTCCTCCACCGAGTTCGGCGGCCTCAACACCTTCAACGACGATGCCACCGCCTGGGACACGCCCCGCATCGCCTGGAGCGAGGAGGTCATGGTTGAGCCCGTCCGGGGCGCCGTGCCTGCCATCTCCTTCCCCAGCAGCCCTTTCACCGTGCAGCCTGGCGAAACTCGCACGGCCCAGTTCAACTTCGCCCCTTTCGACAACGCTGCCCTCGGCCTCAACGACAGCCAGCTGCCCCTCTATGGCGGCACTGTCAACATCCAAGGCTCCAACGGCGAGTCCCTGGCTGTTCCCTACATGGGCCTCGCTGCCAACCTCCACAAGGAGGTCGGCACTATGTTTGATTATGTCATCGGATTCCCCACACTGTCCTCCACGGCCAAGCACACCCCCATTGCCCAGAAGGCCAACGTCACCTTTGACCTCGACGCCGATGTCCAGGATTACTTAGCCTTTTACACCCGCTTCCGCTACGCCTCACGTGAGCTCCGCTGGGACCTCTTCGATGCCGACTGGGTCGAGCGCGACTGGGTTTACCCCCCTGTCGTCGGCCAGAACGGCTACATCGGTGCTGCCACCAGCTGGACCGACGCTTCCGCTGGTTATTACTTCAACGTCACCGAGGACGACCCAACCGACGTCGTCACCCTGCCGCTCATGAATCTCCCCCGCAGCATCGTCGGCTCCTACGGTGTCGAGCTGTGGTGGCTCGGCCGTCTCGCCAACGGCTCGCAGATTGCTCCTGGCAAGTACAACATGCGCATTGCTGCTCTGTCGCCCTTTGGTAACCAGACACACGCCGACAACTGGGACGTGTACAAGACCCCGACCATTGAGGTCTTGCCGAAGAACTAGACTGAAGTTGTATATGTATCTAGGTTTACCAGCTTAGTCCATAGTTCATGCAAGAAGGTGTTGGAAAATTAGCCGAGTGCTACATGATGGACAGTGCTTCGCCATCACTCTCGTATCCCATCTTAGCCATTGGGAGTTCTCTTGGTATTACGCTAGCCCAAATCATGTCCACAAGACGTACGGAGTAGATAGCAGCTGACAACCTCTGACTCGGTCACTATATCGTCGGTATTCAATCGACTAGCAGCTAGATTAAAATCAGAGTCCACCTACTTCGACGATGTGATCGGCACTGAAGATCTACTATTAAGCTAGAAGAAGAAAAAAACCCTTGCACGTGACCATGTGGGTTATTGTGCAGACAGTGCATCCTGCACTAGGTATAGTGCATAAGAATATATGCACTTTTCCACAATAACTTACGAATGCCGACTTGCATCTATTCTGGCTAATGAGAGGGCGCCAATCTGACACCTCTTAGATACCACAGTGCGCTCCATTCCTGAGATTAACAAAAGACACTTGCACTGTGCGGCGCTGGTTACCTGAACTGTTAAGTAATCACAGTGCACGTGACATATGGTGTGGTCCCTGATCGGCTAATAAAGGGACCCACCCTGTTTTCACCCCTGCACCAAATAGTTATTCTCCTCCCCCTACATAATCACCACCTTTACTCCGCACTCCGTAGTAATATATAAGTTATCTTCTATAATTTAACATAGACCCACCGTATTTAGGACGCGGGGACGTCCATTCCTCAGAGGTACTTTTCGTACGCAAGCCAACGTAGTCCTCTCTTCACCAGATCTGGTACGAGGGATCTTCTTCTCTTCAGTGGGGCGCTACTCCCGAGCAGGACGCCATCGTTCCATCATTTGCACCACCTCCGTACCTAGATGTGGCCAGCACAACTGGTCCGCAACCGAGGCCGCTATACTTTCTATTGCCCATACTGTGACGGGCTATGGCCCGGTGTAAGTCCTCGGCTCCGCCCTCGGCTCGGAACAACCAGTAGGCCGTGTCACGTGGCCTGCCGCGCGACCCGACCAAACCCAATTGGGCGCACGCCAATTGGCACATTGCGCCCATCTTGCGCACGCGCTGCCACGGACCAATGGGAGCACTGGCGGTCTGGAAGTCACGTGACGATACGGATAAGGATCGCAAGGATCGCAGATATCGCAACCTAAGGTTTGCGATCCAAGCGATCCAGGAAGAAATGAAAGAAGCACTCGTGTATATAAGAAGAGAGGAAGCAGGCCTGTTTGTATAGATATCTTTCTTCTTTTTTAGCTTAGTTTTTAACCAGTTTGATTCACCCAACAGCGACTTCTCCTATTGGGCTAGATCCTTATATAAAACTAAGCTTAGCTTATTCTATCTCTTGGACCGAACCTTGTGCTTTTTGAAGCAATCTCTTAAATCAAACTTTGTGCTTTCCAAAGCAATCTCTTAAACCGAACTTTGTGCTTTTCGAAGCAAACCCTTAACCGAACCTTGTGCTTTTCGAAGCAACCTCTTAGACTAAGCTTTGTGCTATTATAAAGCACTATAGATACCGATCAACCCCTGCCTCCTGCGCTAGCGCAGAGCTTTAATATGGAAGCTACGTTGCTTTACATTATCGCTTGCATTAATGCTTTAAAGAATCCTGCTCTTGCCCCTGCCCCTGCCCTTGCCCCTGCCTTTACCCTTGCTACAGCTGCTAAAAACCTTGTTACTACAGAAGAACCAGCTTCCGTAACCCCCCGCCAAAAAAAGGTACTCCTAAATATCCCTTGCTTTTCTAGTAACCGAAAGGACTATCGTGCATAGTCCCTAGGAGCTAGAAGCAAGATCCGGACCGACGGACTAGCCATCGGGTTACCGGACGCCTAGTTTTTCTACCTGCTTTCCCGACTTAACCTAAAGGCTGCGTTGTTAATGGCCCCGTTTGTGGAAGCGGTATCCGATGCAAACCGCAATGCTAACTATTTCTTGGCCTACATAGACTCTATTTTCGTCGACCTAAATATGGCTGCCTGTTCTCTAAACGTTAAAGCAGCGCCCTTAACCCTACGCTTCTGCACCTCCTCCTCCTCCCCTCTGCACCTCCTCCTGCACCTCCTCCTGCACCTCCTCCTGCACCTCCTCTTGCACCCCCTCTAGCACGTCCTTTAGCACGCCCTCTTCTAGTATTCCTTCCACCTCTGTAATCTTCGGGAGGCTCCGCTGATAGCGCACTGGTGATAACCGTAGCCATGCGTTTTACTGTATAGTAGTCTAATTAAGAAGCTTAATTAAAATTATCGTGATTATCGTGAGGGTGGGAAATAGTTCATTGCGCTAGTCTGTTTGCAGAAAGGTGGGATCTATTAACCAATCATGTAAGGATCCAGCCCAATGGGAGAAGTCGCTGTTGGGTGAATCAAACTGGTTGAAAACTAAGCTAAAGAAGAAGAAAGATATCAATACAAACAGGCCTGCTTCCTCTCT
>JADHKJ010000131.1:0-24380 GCA_019925595.1 Grosmannia huntii
CCAGCGCCGCACGACGTGCTGGAGGCGGTGGCGCGGCTCAAGACGATCGAGGAGCGCACACGCGAGTACAACACGCTGTTCTGGCAGCAGCGGGCGGCCGAGGAGGACAGATCGGCCATGGTGGACGACGGCGGCTCGACCCCGGCACAGACAGCACAGAGCGCAGCACAGACGACGCCGACACCACCAGAACAGACGCCGCCATGGATGGAGGGTCTGTTGACGACGCGCGTGGAGCCCGAGGTCAAGACGCACACGTCGTATCTCGTGTTCGCGGTGCTGCCGCGCGAATGGACGGCCGAAGACGAGGCGGCGGCGGCGGCACGGTGGCCCTGTGGCAACGAGCGTGGCGTGATCGGCGCCGTCAACCGAGAGGCGCGCAAGGAGCAGAAGCGGCAGGCCCTGCAGGGCAGAGGCGGAGGTTCCAGAGAGAGCAGATAGAGAGGGCAGTGTTCTTACATAAGCATATTTTGGCGCTTTTTGTTCTCTTTTTCTTTTTTTACTCTTTTTTTCTTTTCTCCTACGGAATACAAACATGACAATACGAAAAGACGGCAATACGACGGTTTTACCTTTCCATTTCCTTCACGAGACAGTCAATCCAGAGGACGCCAGCCATGCATCTGTCGCCACCACGGCTTGGCCGGGCTGCTGCGGCCGCTGTGGGACGGCGAAGGCGGTATGGCGGGGCAATAGGCTGAGGCTTTGCAGAGGGAGAGGGTCCAAGTGCGCAACAGCTGAATGGCGGGGCTACGAGCCACTGCTGACGTGGGCAGTGGAGCAGAGGAAAGGGCGAACGGCTTAGCGCGGCGCTTCTTGCCAATTGTTGACCTAGATCCGAGCAGCCGGAAGGGGCAATCAGCTCAGCAGACAGACAGGCCACTGGAGGAAGGCGGAATGCGGGAGAGCGGACAAGAGGCAGACGAAGGGAGAGAGAAGGGGAGGCCGCCAGCAGAGGCAATGAACGGGTTGCCGGTGGGTTACCGGGTTGCTGGATGCAGAGGACTCCTGGTGCGGAATGCAGATCGAGCAGCGACATGCCTGTGTTCGTAGTCAGACGGACAGAGCGCCAAGCCGTGTTGGGACTGTTTCCCTGGGCAGCCACAGGCCGCGTGTCGCCAAGTGAGCCAGATGGAGAGACTGGACGAGTTGGGGTATTAAATACAAGTACAGGCTCCTTCCCACTCTGCCGTTCCACTCTTCCTTAGTTTACATCTCATCCCATCTGTGCATCCTCACCCTTTGTCACAACCATGTCGGCACAGAACTACTACCAAGGCCAGGGCCAGCAGGGTCAGGGTCAGGGCCAGGGCCAGCAGGGCCAGAACGTATGTTTGCTGTTGTTCTCACGCTGCCTACTCTGCCTAGACATTCACTGACCAACAGTACGGCGGCGAGAACTCTGGTTCGGGCGAGCGTGGCATCGGAGCCACGCTCGTGGGTGGTGTTGCCGGCGGCTGGGCGGCCAACCACTCGGGCGCCGGCAAGATGGGCACTGCAGCCAGCGCGGTTGCCGGTGCTGGTGTGGCCAACGTGGTCGAGCACTTTTTTGAAAAGTAGGAACTATACAACCCCTCACTACCACCCATCACCACACCACACAATGCTAACCCCTTACAGGAAGCACGCAGAGCACAAACAACACGAGCAGCAGCAAATGCAGGGCGGCTACGGCGGCCAGCAAGGCGGATACGGCGGCCAGCAAGGCGGATACGGCGGCCAGCAAGGCGGTCCCCAAGGCGGTCCTCCTGGCGGATTCGGCGGCCCTGGTGGCGGCGGTGGCGGTGGCTCCCGCGGCTTTGAGGGTGGCGGCCCTGGAGGCGGCTTCGGCGGTCCTGGTGGTGGCTTTGGTGGTCCTGGCGGCGGCCCTGGTGGATATGGTGGTGGCCCCGGTGGTCCCGGTGGCTACGGCGGTGGCGGTCCTGGTGGTGGCTTCGGCGGCCCTGGCGGTCATGGTGGCGGTCCGGGTGGTCCGGGTGGTCCAGGAGGGTATGGCGGTGGCCCTGGTGGTCCGGGAGGTTATGGCGGCGGCCCTGGTGGCGGCGGTGGTGGTGGTGGCTGGTAGACGGCACAAGTCACGTTGTTGAAAGCCGTCCCTTTTATCTGCTAGAAGAGACATAGTATAGCATGGCCTAATGATTTGTTAAAACTATCGATTCCTGGTACATTGTAAAATAAAGAGAGTACAGCCATCAAGCCGGCGCCCTCATCTTGTCTGCTGGAAGCAGCTGCCGTCCCGGATGCTGTCGAGGAAGCCAAGGACAGCGGAACCAACGAGGTCGGGGGCCTCGAGCATGGGAGCATGGCCACAGCCAGGTGCGACGACGGTGTCGGCACGGTCAAAATTCGAGGCGATCCAGGCGGCCTCGGCGACGGGATCAGACCAGTCGGGGTCTGCGCTGCCGACGACGACGAGCGCCGGCACGGGACGGGCCTTTTGAAGCCAAGGCTGGACAACGCTGTGATTAGCGCCACGGATGGTGGCATAGAAGGCGGGCCAGCAGCCGGGACGTGTGAGCAGGTCAGTGGTGGCAGCCGCACGCTGGGTAGCCGCCGCAGGACCGAGGCCGGGCCAGAGGGTGGCGGCATAGCTGCGCCAGAGAGCTGGGCCCCAGGGCCGGAGGAAGGCGACGGCCAAGGCGCCGCGCATAAGACTGCCAAAACTGCCGTTGCGGAGAAACGCGCAGAAGAGGAGGATGCCGGCCACCTGGTCGGGGCGCCGGCCAGCAGCAATCGTCACGGCGCCGCCCGACAGCGACGCACCGCCCAGCACCACACGTCGGCTGCCGGCCAACGTGTCCACCAGCAGCAGCAGGTCGTCGGCCGTGGCCTCATCGCCGTAGCGTGGGAATGTCGTCGAACTGTCGCCGTGGCCGCGCAGGTCCACGCGCGCGACCCGGTAGCCGGCCGCCACCAGCTGCTCGGCCAGCGGCCCAAAGGACGCCCGCGTGTCGCCCAGGGCCGGCGAGAGGATCACCAGAGGGCCGTCGTCGGGGCCGTCCAGCTCGACGGCCAGCTTGCCTCTGTCCGTTTCGGTGTATGTGACAGGCATGGGGTCGTGGGAGCTGGAATGCAGACGGCAGAACTGTCCGTGCTTACTGGACACTGCCGATCTTATATTGCCTCAACTCGTTGCCTGGCCATGTCGTCATGTCATCTCTCCGTCGGCATAATCAAGACGAAAACTCTCCGACGTGCTTTGCCTGGCGATGGTCACGTGGAATCTTTGGTCGAAGAGTGGGAAGGAGCAGTCGTCAATCGGCAACTTCCTCGATGACAACACAGCAGCTTCCCCATTGGGACTTTGTTTTCAAATGATCGTCAGTGGACAGTGCACCTGCAGCCTGCCATTGTGAATCCCAATGTCACAATGTCACAATGTCTTTCTCCTCCACACCACTCCGTCGTGAGCATCTACCGCCATGACTATGTTTACGCGCTCGCTTCTCGCTGGCCTGCTTCTGCAAGTGCCTCGTGCTCTGGCCCAGAACGAGACGGGCGTCCATGCAGACTGGCCACGCTGGTGCGGCAAGGTCTACGAGCCAGGGTGAGTGGCTGCGTCTGCCTTTGATCGTGCATGTGTGCCTCTCTGCTGACGACCTCTCCCTCTGCAGCCACCCCAGCTTTGATCCGGGCGGCCAGACTGTCGAGCCAGAAACCTCCCCGGATGCGCCACTGCTCCACGTCCAACTGTCTCCTCGCTATAGCCTCTATCTGGACAGCGAGCCTGAAGCTGAGCTGGTCGTCCGCACAACCATGTCAGCGTATCACGGCAGCCCTCTCCCGGCCAATGCGGACGGCTCACGGCCGACATCGGTTCTCAACGGAGAGCCGCATGTGCTGCATTACCACATCACCGTCGATGCCTCTGGCCAGGAGCTGACCGCAGGCACGGCTCTTCTCACCTCGACCAGTGTCGACACAATCGTGTCTTTTCGCCTCACCGACCTTGCTGACCTTCCCGACCGAGACGTCAACATCACCCTCACTGGCTGGCTGGTCGGCTTTGACGGCACCACAAACACCTCCTACACTGCTGCAACCACCCTCTCGTATCTGCCCGAGAAGACCAACGGTAGCGTCACTCGGATCGACAACCTCTACGGCGGCTTCCTCTTCCGCAGCCCCGCCACGAACGGCCGCTTCCAGCCCTTCTTCCCCTATGGCTACTATGCCTCCAACGACGGCTTCCTTACCAACGCAACCGACGCCGCCTCAGCTGCCTCCGTCATTGGTCTCTATTCCGCCTACGGCCTCAGCGGCATCACTCCGCTCGCCCACTATCCCGAATCCGTCACCGCATTCAACTACATGGAGACGGCCGACCTGCGCTTCCAGTTCGACCTGCGCGAGAGCTACACCAACCTGACCTGGGTCGTCGGTCAGGTCGCTGCTGTCCGCGACAACGCCGCCCTCTTCTCGTACTGGAGTGCAGATGAGTGCGTTGCCTCTGTCCTAGCTGAAGATGCTCATTCTCACTCACACCACCCCTCACAGACCCGATGGCCATCAGGACCCCTTCGAGGCCGCCGTCAACACACGCAATGCCGTCCGCAGCATCGACCCGTACCATCCCGTTGCTGTCGTGCTCAACTGCCAGAACTACTACTATGGGCCCTACACGGCTGGTTCGGACTTTGTCATGGAGGACGTCTATCCCATTGGCATCAACGCGACCTACTCCAAGTGGCACACTGTTGTCAATTCCACCTTGGGTGACTGCGGCTGCGACAACTGCGTCGGTGGCCGCTATGCTGTCCAGGACGTGCGTGACCGCCTCGACGACATGGCTCGCTACGAGACCTGGCTTGGCCTCTGGCCCAAGACAAAGGTCCACAACCCCCAGAGCTTCAGCGGCGAGGGCTACTGGTCGCGCGACCCTACTGCAGCCGAGGAGTGGGCTACTGCCCTGCTGTCCGTCAACCACGGTGCCCAGGCCCTCATCTCGTGGGTCTACCCAGCCCCCGAGGACCTCTCTGTCGCCCACGGCCAGATCGCCCGCGTTCTCTCACACAGCCCCGTGCTCGATTACATTGTCGGCAACAGTCGTCCGATGGCCCTGGTTGCTCGTGGCACCAACAGCAGTGCCGTGGATGTGGATGTGGCCTGCTGGCAGCGCAACAACACGCTGCTGGTATCCGTCGTCAACAGCGGCTACGATGACCTTGCCGGCCCCGTCAAGATCGCCCTGCCCTCGTCCGCTTCCGCTGCCGCCTCACTCTTGATCGAGAGCGTGCCATGGGGAAACCTGACCTGGTCGTTGACCGGCAGTGAGCTCGTGTCGACCGGCGAAGTCCCGGCTCTGGCTGGCAGCCTGGTCATCCTGTCGTGGGGCATATAGGTGGTCATCCAGGGGTATATTGTGCTATTTCTATCTCACGTCTATCATGTATTAAACTATCAAGGGAAAAGAAAGAAAACAGGAACCGAAGCCCAACCAAACAAGATAGAAACCAAATGTCCAACGCCTCGCTCGAATTACACGTCTTTGCGGCTGGCATCCGTCGCCGACCGCTTGCGCCCACCGCTTCCACTGCCACCATTCTCGCTGGCCACATCGTCACTGTCAGCCACACCAGCAAGGACGATGCCCATGTCACCATCGCCATCGCCATCGCTGCTGTCGCTGTCGTCGTCGTCCTCGGCGCCGTCGTCGCTGCTGGCCTCGTGTCTCTGTCTCTGCAGCGGGCCCACGGCCGCCGGTACGTCTGGCTGTCGCTTCTTCTGGAAGTCCTGCATGTGTGCCTCGGCCATGATCGTCGCAATTGTCTTCCTGCCCGCCACCGTCGTCGACGTCCGCCGTCGCCGCAACGTGCCGCCCGCCATCGACCCGCCCGCGGCCGTGGCCGGTCGGCCGGCCGCGCCCTCCTCGACGTTGCTGCCGGCCTCGGGCCACGGCCCTGCTTCCGATCCTGGCGTCACCGATGTCGTCTGTTGCTGCTTCGAGACGCGCACGCTCTCCGTTCTCGCCGGCTGGCCCATCACCGACGGGGTCCCGTCCACGGCCGTCGACCGCCCGATACTGACATCATCGTCGTCGTCGTCGTCTGCCACGCCCATGAATTCGTTGCTCAACCTGGCGCTGGTCACGTGCAGGTGATATGGCAGCGGCACATCACGAGAAGCCTTGTACTGAGCCACGTTGCCGCAATGCTCGTTTTCCACCCGCAGGAGCGCCCACATGCCACGGCGCGTCACCTCGGCAAACGAGACGATAAAGGAGACAATCGTGTTGTGTTGCGAGTCGTGCGTGAAGATGGCATAGAAGATCCACGAGAAGCGCAGGATCGGGTCGATCACCATAATTACGTAATACGCCCAACGGTGCTTGAGGGCCGTGATATCGCGCAGCAAAAAGTAGCGGGATCCGACCTGAAGCAGCGAGAAGTCCATAAACAGATCCCAGATGGCTGTGGCCAGTCAGTTCTGATTCACAGGGGTCACGAAGCGCGGCCGACAGGACTCACATGTGTAGAGGCCGTTGACGACGGAAAAGACGATGAACAGCGAGAGATTGGTGTTTGTCCCGTTGATGCGGTACATGCTGAGAAAGACGTAGCTAAGAATGGTCATGACGTACTTGCCACAGTTGACAAGGTGAGGAAACACGTTCTTGGTGTCGCGGTAGCGGCGGATGCACTGCAAGGCACGCCAGATGGACGGGAGGGTTGAGAAGAAGCCGAGGAGGCGAGACCGGCTGGAGTTGCACTGGGACGGGTCATCCCATTCGTGGGCATAGATGCAGAAGAAGAGTTCCACGTTCTGAGACTGGTTAGCAGGTGCGCGATCTAGGCAGCAGACGAGGACTTACACAGGTAGCATATGTAAGCGAGCAGTACATGTCGCCGAGGAAGAAGTCACGGAACTCGACCGGATACAGGCCAGCGAAAAAGAGGCGCCACTGCAGGGGTTAGTGAGAAGAGGAGAGAGGAAGGAAAGAAGAAACACGCACGTGAGAATAGAGGAACCATTTCCGGCTGCGGTGCCACAGAGTGGGCAGCGGGAGAAAGAGAAAGACGAGGCTGATACCGATCAGAATGACGGGGTAGTAGAGAAAGAGGTCGGGATCGGCATGGACGGAGAAGTTGAGCCAGATGAAGAGGCCGAAGAGCAAGAGGAAGAAGCTGGGAAACTGGGCGAGCTGGCGCCAGTCGATGTGGGAGCGCGGGTCGAATTCGAAGATGAAGGAGTAGTTGATCTTGTTCATGGTCCAGATGCGGCCATTGAGACAAAAGAGCGAGAAGAGGTAGAGCATGAGGAAGTAGCCGCCGTAGATCTGCAGCAGGTAGCTAGTCTGCTGGTGGACGACGGGATCGGCATCGTGCAGCAGGCGGGCGCCACTGACGGTGCCCTGGATGGAGAAGACGGCACCGACACCGACGAGGAGGCCGCTGCGAAAGGCGCTGGCGGACTCGTCGCCAGGGCGCCGCGTAAGGGCGCGCAGCTTGCCGGCAGCGATCTTGTGGTTGCCACGCTCGAAATAACGGGCGTAGAGGTCCTCGACAGAGACGATCAGGTCGTCGACCACGGAGCTGTTGACGAACCAAGACCGGTTGACCCGCTCGTTCATGTAGCGGTAGGGCGGACGGGCCCCGACGGCCTTGTCGTACTTCTTGTTGAGCTTGCGAAAGGCGGTGCGATTGAGGATGGCGTACGCCTTGAGCAGCTCGAGGCCGCGGTAAAACTCCTGCAGGGCCAGTTTGAGCTTGTGCTTGGCCGTGCGGTACGGAATGTCGTCGTCGGGCGCCCGCCGGCTGTAGTCCCGGCGCTCGTCCGGGCCTGTGGTCGACGGCACCAGTCCGCCCGACATCCGTGGCGTCTGGGCCATTGTCTGCAGCGCCTTGGAGTTGGGCCCTGGCCGGAACAGCTTCGCGCGGATCGGGCCCATCCAGCCGTCGTGTTCATTGTCGTGCAGCTCGACCGTGGCCACCGTGGACCCGCCGTCGTCGTTGCTGTGGCCGGCGGGACTCCGGCTGCCGTCGCCAAACGGGCTGAAGCGGCTGTGTTTCTTGGACGCCCGGATCTCGAGGACCCGTCGGTTGCGCATCTCGTGCAGCTGCTCGCGCAGCATCTCGAGCCGCTCGCGTGCCTGCTCCTCCTTGAGCTTGTAAAACGACTCGACCTTTTCGAGCTCGCTGTCGAGCAGCCGAAAAAAGTCGAGCTCGCGCTCGCGTACTTCGTCCAGCGCCCGCAGTCCAATGTCGTTGCGGTTATCGTCCACGCCCCACTGCGCCGGCGTGGCCGCCGAGAAGAGCCGTCGCAGCCGCTGTCGGGGTGTCAGATCGTACGGAGCCTGAATCGTTGACGTCCGTGCTGGCAGAGGCAGCGTGCCGGACAGCTGTGAGCCCGCTGCCATCGACAGGCTGCGTCGCTGGATGTTGGGCATCCAGGGGCTGGGCGACGACGCCGTCACGGCACCGGCTGCCGCACGCACGCTGGCAGCAGCCGTGGCAGACGTCTCGGCACCGGACGACGCAGCGGGCACGTTTCCGCCGGCATGAGAAGACACGCGGATCGCCGGCGCCGGCAGCTCAAAGAGCCGGGACCCGTCCGTGGCCACAGACGGACTGCGCAGACGGGGTGAGGCCACGAAGCTGCCGTGTCGCTCGCCCTGGTGCGTGCCTGGTCGGACGCGTCCAGACGAGGCCGTCTGCTGTCCCGTATGTTTCGACGTGGATCGCAGACGTCCCAAAGGCGCCGGACTGTCTCGCAGCGAGGCCACCGCCTCTTCGTCTGCATCGGGCCCGCTCGTGGCCGCCGCCCTGCTCGCCTTGGCCTGGCTGAACGGACTGCCCGGAGCGAAGAGTCCCTGGGACAGTCGTCGCGGCAGGTCGCTCGTCCGGCCCAGATTCGGTGTGGCATTGGCGCGACCGATCGCCCGGCTCACCGCCTTGACGTACTTCTTTCCGGCCTTGTAGTTGAGGTACTTGATCCGCCACTCTGCAGACGTTAGAAGGACGCGAAGACGGGGATGGCAATCGATAAAACAGAAAACAGAAAACACGTACCAGGCACGAGCTCTTGCTCGAGTTCCTTGGCGAACTTCATATCTTCACGGCCATTGACCTGTGTTACGTCTCGTGCTGTTTGCGTGCCGTGTCTGCTGGCCGCTCGCTCCCAAGCCGCTCACGCGCGTCGTCAAGGGCTGCGTTCGTCTCTGCGCGTTTGCTCGTCCGAAAGCTGAATCGAAAGGGAGCACGTCACATTGGCAGAAGCTAAAACAAAAATAAAGCCGTCTCTGTAGCCCACAAGCAGGACAGACCAATCAGAGGCCTCCAACAACCCACACCGTCTCCCTACTCGAAACAGAAAGCACAGACACAATGCGCCTTCCTCGTAGTGATGCATCTATCCGACAATAAACTGAAGGTCTAAACATGCAGAATCGCCGCCATTGTCCTCTTTCTCCAGTGCTGCTGGGCGCTCGCTATCTGGCCCGTCGTACCACGACGGCCGTACCTGCCATGCGAATGCATGTCACCAGCATCATCAAGCACTCCAGCGCCATCGTCCCGGCTCTCTCCTATCGGCCGCGGCCCAGCCGCTCTTCGTCGTCGGCCACCAGCTCGTACGCCGGCCGGAACGTGTCTGTCGCTCCATTCGTGGCCAGCACTGGGTTCGGCCGCGTGTCCGTCGTGCCGCCCAGCGAGGTGAAGCCCTTGTTATAGAGGCTGCAAAAGGGGATGTCGAGATGGCGGATAAACTATGCGGTCAGCCAGCGAGAAGGAGCAAGGGACCGGACAAGGAGGTTGTAGACGCACTGCCCAGATCTCGGCATAGTGCCAGTCCAGCACGGGATTCACACGCATGAACTGCGGCCATCCTGCATCGGTGGGCGTAAAGTGTGTCAGGAATTCGCTGTGTGGATCCGTCCGTCTCGTGCCCATGAACACGGCCCTGACCGACCGGTGGTCGCCGAGGTAAGCATCGAGCGCCGCGCGCATGGGCAGCGCGTACCGTGCAAGGTCGAGATGGTACTGCTCCGTGGACGTCTCCACAAACGCATCCACCTCGGGAAACGGGTCGGGGGGGACAATGTAGATGGCCTGGAAGCGAGCGACCGTCTGGGTGGCGCTGTCGCGAGGGCGCCCATTGGCCTTGGAGCACGGTCGCCCAGGCAGACAGGCGAGAATGAGGATAAGCAGGACCAGGCAGTCTTTGCCGCCGTTATAGGAGAGCGCCAGCTCGTCCAGTCTGCAAAGGCCACGTCAGCACAGAACCACGGCGACACGTTCCGGCACACCCACGCGTAACGTCGCAAGGCCTCGTCGATCACGCCCATCGAGACGCGCATCTGCACCTGCACGGCCTGGAGCGTCTTGCTGTCGGGCCGCTCGTCGAGAAAGGCGAGCAGCTTCTGGCGGAGCTGGTGGCAGACAGCGGGCAGCGCGGACAGCAGACAGCACGGCGACCCGCGTTCCAACGGCAGCCCGCCACAGTCTATCCCATTGGCCGCTGCAGCACCGGGCTCCGGGGCGCTGCTGTCTCCGCCGTGGCTGTTGTGCAGCGGATCCCGGTCGGGAGGCATTTCAGAAACGGTGACGGCCAGAGGCGACGGGCATTCGAGGCGACGAGACCGCAAGTCGGCGCGAGAGGCTGGACGGAAAAGACAAAAAACCAAGACAATGGCCGACACTTGTGCAACGGGAATTCACCGCGCCCGAGATTGCTGCACCCTGGACTTGGATTAGTAGCGGGGATCGAATCATTCGACCGTGTTCTACGGAATATACAGCACTACCCCTCCTGTGGATGACCCGAGCCGGCCCACTACGGTATATGTTACAGGGCCGAGGGTGGACACCACCACGAACCCTTAATCAGCCGGTCACCATACCAGACATGTGACCGTCCCTTCCGACTCGTCTCAGGAGACCTTCTGCAACCCGGCAAGGCTGATTCTTTATCCCCGCGCTTCCGCTCTTCCACCTCGTTGATCTTTTCTTTTCTGAGAAGCGGCGGTGGGTAGAGCAGAGCTTGTGCAGGTTTCCAGGCCTTTCGACCGATGGAGACAATTGCAGCCGGCCCTTCCGTCTGCCAGCCTGACAGGGTAACATTTGATCGGCCACTCGACCAAATCTAAATTGCTCACCGGTTGGAACAGCCCGGGGCAACGTTGCTGGGATGGAGGCGAAGACCGGTAAGTCAGAACTAAACAGGAAAGTGAAGAATCCTTTTTCAGGCCAACGAAAAGACGCCGAGAAGAAGCCCCTTTCGCCCCCCATAGGCTCGTAGGGGGTGGCCCGATACGTTCTTTACTATGTACGATAGCAAGGCAGACCGATCCGTTAGTGTCCAAGCACCTTGCGCTGGCGAATGCGATCCCCGATGGTCATGCCCAATGCGTTCAGCCTCCAGCACTCGTACTCCGTCCTCTGGTGTGTAAATATGTTGGCACAGACACGCAAAAATACCGCATCGTTCGATTTCTGCCGGCATCAGTCGCTCGGCGCGGTCGCACCTGGAGCTTTGCCCGGCAGCAGCAGCAATATCGGCGTCCTGCTCAGCTTCTCAGCCTTTCGGAGGACGCGAAGGTATGGAGTACAAGTATACGGCGTATCCTCTAACACGACCCGATTTGCTGACTGGCATGCAGTCAGATGGGCAGTCCGGCTCTCCACTGCAAGGCGCACCGAGCATGGACAATGTTGTGTGCAAGAAATTTGTCGGTCTGTCACATTGTGAATGGGAATGGCCTGCTATGTGAGATACTTCGCATTCCGTATGCAACTAGAACGCAACGAGCTGCAGCCCAGAGAACAGGGGTGCCGAATCGGGAAGACAAGGCGCAGGCATCGGCACTTGCAGAAACACCGAATGTAGGATGGCAATTGGGAGCTGTCTCTCCCCTTTGCTTTCTTTGTTGCAATTTCGGTGTTAACGGCATTCGCCTTGGCGTCAGCAAAATGCTTATCGTATCTTATAATTTGCGCCCTAGAGGCAGCCAGTCAGCCCAGAGTCAAAGGCGCTCGAACCGCTAACTCGGGCGAGACGTCATTGTTCCTTCCTTCACAGGCCTGCACTTCCAGCAAAAAAGCGAGAAAAACAAAAACAGGCCGGGTGCAATTTCCACACCGTAGAGAATGGGAAACACGCAACGAAAGAGAAGTCGATCCATCAAGAGCCGGGCCAGAACCGACAGATGGGCAACGGAAAGAAATAGAATAAAGGCAGCCCCCATCGAAACCCCGGACGAAACTCTCCAAAACGTGCAACACTCCCCGTTCTCGTCACTTATTGGCCTGCTCCGTACCCCTACTTCGTATCCTAGCTCATCCTCTCAAATCCCCACAGACACTCTCCGCCCACTCCCGTCCAGCCAACAGAGCCCATACACATCCTCTTCACACCATAACATCATCAGACCGGGCGCTATGCCATGTTGAAGAGGGCCGAGCAAAGGTGGCGCCCACCGACCGCTCCAATAAAACTCCCCCAAGCTTCCCACCTTGCTTTCCCGTCTCCCCAATCACTGCCTCTCTCTCGCATATGCCTTCCAAGGCTTCGTATACTCGTTCCGCGCTGAATTGACCGACGACGAAATCAACAGATCCCAACAGATCTCGCCGCAAAGCTCCATACCTGCCAAGTACGACTCTCTTACGCAATTTCGCGGGTCAGCTTGGGCGAAATCCGGACCGCTACCACCGGCTTTCCAAAACAACTTTCAGCCAAATTATTTCCACAACCGCCGAACGGCTCCTTTTCTGCACCCGCTCCTCCTTCTCTTTTCGCTTCTTCCTCTGCGCCTTATCCACCGACTATTGAAGCCTTTTCTTCCTTTTCCCTTCCTTTCCTTTCTTTTTTTCTTTGCTTTTTGGATACTTTGGCCCGGTCGGAGTGTCAAAGGCTTGCCTGCTTGCCCGCTGGCAATCAATTACCGAAGCCCGCCGGCCACGCGCATATTTGAAAGGCAAAAGTGCAAGGGGCTGAAAAAAAAAACACCACAGGCGGATAAATCACAAAAAGGACGAAGGGAGAGGACAGACGAATTCACAGTGCCGAAACTGTAGGAAGTCAGCACAGCCTGTGGTCCCTTTTACCCTCCCCATCCTCCTTTTTTACCCCTTCTTCCTGCTCGCCTGTCCTCTCCGGGACATGTTTGAAGCCCACCACTTGCCTGTACGGCGGCGCCCAGTCCCGACAGATCCAGCAAATGCCTACGCTCATTCCCGCACACGCACAACCTCGTCCAGCATGCTCCCCGCCTCCAATCCGATGCCTGCCAACCATATGCCACAACAAACCCCGATGCAGCTTGCCCAGCCACCAGCGGGCTTCAATCGCCGCTCGCCATCTGTGAACACGTTTAGCTCGGTATCCAGCACCGGCATGGCACCACCTGCTGCATACCGGACAAGTCCTACCAACGACATCAGGAGGTCCACGTCATCCCGGTCAGGAGGCGCTGGCAGCAGCGGTGGGCCGTCGTACGTCGCTCTGCTTCGCCGCCAGAAAGCCACCGTCTGGTGTGAGCGTGCTCAATTCGAAGACCCCCGCGTCGCCGCCCAACAGCGTGCCGCCAAGATGCGTGCCAATCGCGAGATCAGCTCCAGCGGCGGCACATACGTGTCGAGCAGTGGCAGCGGCAGAACCAGCACCGGCCTCTCAACCGGTGGCAAGGTCGCTGCCAAGATACGGCACCACGGCAAGGCGACCGCTTTGGGCTTTGGTGCCGACAGTAATTACGTCGGCATTGCTGGTGTTCCCCTACGGCTGAGTGCTACCGAAGTTGAGGGCGAAGACAGCGACGACGAAGACATGCCCGCGGCAGGCGGACATCACCGCCGAACCGGCAGCAGTGGCCGCAGCAGCACGGCTAGTGGCCGCCGTGTACCTCCCTTCCGAACCTCGTCTGGTGCCCTTAACCCCTCCGCCTCGAATGCTCAGAGTGCACCTCGACGGTGGAGCCCTGGTGACACTCCCGAGCGTGCCGGTAGTCTGATCGACGATGGGATAGGAGGTGGTGCTGTGGGCGGGCTCGACGGCCAGGGCGTCCGTGACGACGCTGCCAGTGGAAAAGCACGCAGCACAGCCAGCGGCAGCAGCGCAGAACGTGCTGACAACGTTCCGGATCTGAGCAGCGCCGGGCGGATGCCGCCCAACAGCACCAGCCATGCGGCCTTGACTCGTGAAAAGAGTAAGAGAAACCCCGACGATTTACGCCGGCGGGGAAGCGTCGACGAGCGGACTATGACTCTCTCGACCGGCAGGCTATTTATCGCCAACCCAGATTAAGTGACCCCTCATGCGAGCATGGCCCATTTCGTTTGCCTGTCCGCTTCTATCCTTCATATGCATGTATAGTTTAATCTTTCTTCAAATTCAACCGGGGGGTCAGGTTCTACTGTTTCTTGGGCATACAGACACACGGGATGCTGAATGACTGTCTATTCCCCTCCCTCTCCTTTTGGCAGCATTCTTCCCCTCCATTGCATTGATAGGCGTTTACCAGGGCTTTCAAAGTTGGCAGCCATCTTGGATCTGTACTTCTTCTGTCTGATATATACAACTGTCCTAATACCAACTGACATAATTTGCATGCTTGTCCTCGATAGCTCTCAGTTTTTGTATAAATAATGTGGCCCTAGATAACAGCTTGCCTAATTTGCATTGTCGACAGAAAATGGTGTGCCCTTCGTTGCCACAGGCAGTACCGTCGAAGAAACTACCAAACTATTCGTATATAATAGTGAGCACGAAGCTGAGGAATCGGAACACTATCAGGCAATTCTCTTCGCCGTCGACAACCTGAACAGGCTCCTTACTCCTCCGCCCCTGATTTTACTTTACATGCTAGAACCGAGTCTTTGAATTCTTGTACGTCGTAAGAATGTCACGTGATATCTAGCGGTGTGCGCAAGCCACAGGCACAGCCACAACGAACCGCGCCGAGACGCCAAATTAACGCGTCTTCTGCTATAGACCTGTTAACGCGTCCCAGTGGGCACGCCGATCGTGTGGGCCATGCATCACAATCCCCATTCCACTTTCTTTTTCGAAGGCAAACCCTCAGTACCCATTACCCCAGCCCACACTCGACAAGGAGGCTGCGTATGGGACTTTCATCCTGCGACTGCGCCGAGAAATCTGTCTCTTTCTCTCTTTTTGGACGTAAGCGGACCTCTGTCGTGTTTTGGGCCCTTTGTTTTTTGCTCGGTAGGTTGGGCACTGCTTGCCATCTTCAGATGCCTCTTCTCGCAATGTCCCTCAACATCAAGGACGGCCATGAGCCTCCGCCTCGGAAACGAAGCCTTGAAGACTACCTCGACCAGAATTCCGCGGTGGTAGACCGAAAAGCATGCCTCACAGTAGATGCCGAGAACACGCCGATTTCTGGTTGGTGAATCCTTTACAGTCACTCTTTGATTGAAGCCGTGAGCTGACAGTGCGGGAAATTCCCGGCCTCAGAAGAGAAAAACCATCCATTGCCAACACCAGACGCAGCCCACTCACCCGATTCGCCTTTGTCCGAGCCAATGGCTCTTTTGAGTGACTCCGAGAACAATATGGCAACGCGGCCAACATCGTCTCCAAATTCGACTTCTTCAAACAAGCCTCCGCTTGCCGATCCGCTACCACGACTGGTCATCAGCTTGGACTCGGCCACTCCACCACCACAGTCCCTCCCGTTCACATCTACTTCTGGTAGCAGTGGTGGTAGTGGCAGCAACGGCGCGCCTTCTGCCAAACGCAAACGCTTGACATCCGCCGAGAAAGAAGAAAAGGCAAAAGTGGATGCTGTGCGCAAGCAGGAAAAAGAAGAGCAAAAAGCAGCGGCAGAGGCAAAGAAGCGCACACAGACCGAAGAGAGGGAGAAGAAAAAGAAACAGAAGGAAGAGGACGACAAACGAAAGGCCGAGGAAAGGGAAGCAAAGCGTCGCGAAAAGGAAGAGGAAGAGAGGAAAAGCCAGGAGGCCAGAGAGAGGAAGGAACGGAGCCAGTTGAAGCTGAACTCGTTTTTCAAGATAGGCGAACTATCAACGCCGAAAAAAGCATCTGCCCTCACGGCTGGCTCTGTCCGAAACACCCCCTCCAAGGCAACACCCCTTAAGGCCCCAACGACAGAGGTATCCGAGTACGACAGGATATTCAAGCCCTTTTTCGTCAAGGAGAATGTCATTGTAGCCACAAACCTCTATGGACTAGACGCAGAAACAAAAGACACGAAATCGCGAATTCTCGACGAATATCTCTCCGGCTCGCGCGGACAGTTTGTTCCCTCAGCCCTGGACGCATCGGTGGCTGCTGATTACTTTCATATTCCCTACCGGCAACCACGTGGACGCAGGCGACCAACTGTACGCAAAATCATGTCAATGCTGGCGGACACGGATGTGGGGGATATGGGGAATCCTCAAACGAAGATGGCACTGGACCTGCTGAAGGCAATACCGATGAAGTTCCTGGGCTTCCGAGAGGACGTGCGTCCGGCATACTACGGCACGGCTACAAACATGCCGGCGCATGCCCGGCTGTCAAAAGTTGCCCGAAATCCAATGGTCAAGACAGAATTGCCACTCAACTACGACTATGATTCCGAAGCCGAGTGGGTGGACGACGGTGACGGCGAAGATGTGGATGACCTGGACGATGAAGAAGAGGAGGTGGAGGAAGATGAGGAGATGGCCGACTTCTTGGACGACTCAGAGGATGCAGTTCCTTTGCGGGCGGCTTTCTCAGGAGGCATGGAGCCAGAGAGCACTGGCTTGTGCTGGGAGAACCAGCTGAGGCAGGCCCCGTTGCCGACCATGGATGCCTACCGCATGGAGTTCATGTTGGGTATGTTTCCCCTCTTGTAAGGCTTAACAGGCTGTGAAAATCGTTCTAACATTGGACGCATCGACAGATTGCGATGGTGCTGTCGACCCGCTGTCAACCAGATACTGGGAAACACAACCAGGTGTAAGCGAGCTGTGTGCACCGACAGAGGCCCTGAAACCTAGCAGTACGGGTGGTGGAGTTGCGAAAACGGCCAAGGCCATGGCGCCACCGCCGGTGCCAACAGATGCATTTGCTGCGTTGGGAGCATCGACATCATCCCAAGGTGGCAGCGGTAGCGACGGGGCCAATGGTACTCACGGCGCGATCGGAAAGGCTGATCCGAAGAAAGCAGTAGTGGCAGCAGAGTTCGTGGGAGATTTCAAGAAGGCAATCATGCAGTATTCAAAACTCAGTAAGCTGGGCATAGTGGAGATACTGAGCGCTGAGTTTGAAAAGTGCACCAAGAGCCAGATCAAGAACTCGCTAGAGGCCATGGCAGAACGGACAGGTTCAGGACAGCACAAGACGTGGAAGCTCAAGGACGGGGTGTCATTGTGAGGAGTCCGGGATGAAGAGCGTGAGCGTTGGCTTCCTTCTGTGCATTATATGGCGTGGGCGTCTGAATTGATTCGCTCTTTCTGTCTGATTACTTGTTCTTTCTTTTTGGAGCATATGGCGTCGTCTTTTATTTCCGGGGAACTATCTTCAGGGCAGAAGTCACAGGCAGCAGCTGGGGGATGAACAGACAAAGGAAAAGACCGTGGGGGTGCGGGCACGACTTATATATTGCGTAGTACGCAAGCCATACTCATCAAACTGGTCTGATAATGTACATGCTCATCATAAGGCGCAAGTCTCAGTGTGGGCTCGTTGGGGGAAGATACACAAAGGCGCCTTGTCCATGGTGATGGAAAGCAGAAGTAAGAGGAAGAATGGCAGACTGTGCGTAACAGGAGTATGAACAATTCGGTCAGCCTTTGGTAAGGGTAACAAGACGACGCCATACCGAAAGGAAAGGTAAAAGACAAAAATACTATCGTTGCATTTAGGACAATGCATTGGTGTCCTTTCTGAGCTGTTCAGAAAGGTGCTAACCGTGAAGTAGCCATTGGGGGGCCCTTGGACAATGAATCGTAAACGTCTTTCATTGTTTGAGCCCGTTAACCTTTGTTATCACAAGGAAATAAGCCCCCCCCCCCCCCCGACTTTATTTCTCAACTCGATAATATTCAAAGCGGTATTCTTGTTATTGTCCGGAATTGCTTTAATTCCTTGAATACGCCACTTCGTCCCTTGGGATGAAGCCCCGGAGCTAAATGTGTAAAACATATATATGCCCATTACATTGCTATAAGTATAAAAGTACGTAAGTTCGAGTTAATTGCGTCAAATTGGAATTAATTGGCATTATTAAAGACAGGTGATGAAGCGCCAGTGTCATAGATGATTACGTTTCAAGTCAGAGAAACCCGGGTTTCAACACAGTGCAAACGTTTGTAAAACATGTGGTGTTTCAACTAAGATGGTGCCAACGCTTTGCAAAGCCATAGGCAAGCCGTGTTGCAAAATGGTCGTTCCAATGGACCTTTGCATACTGCGTTGGCTAGAGTCATATGACTTATACTAACAGAATTTCCCTGTCTGGTAATAGGCGCAAAGTACACTATGTGCGCGGAAAATCAGACCATGACAGCATGTTTTTTATCAAGAGCTTCTAGACCGCGGTCAGCTGTACCCAGTCAACGCTGTGAGAGATAGCGACATGATCAACAGTTTAGTCAAGAACCCCAGAGGGCAAGAAAGGGCACAGCAAGAAAGAGGAAACGTCCTGCTACAGAACTTTTTCACGGACATTACAGCAGTTCTCTTTCGACACGGGTAACAAAGAACGTGGCAAGATGACAGTGCAGGCTAGAATACCACGTTCTGCTTCTCTGGAGGCTGGGTAGCATGCGAAGAATTGTACAGGAATGCGCTCACTGACACCGATGATTTAGTAGAAGGCTTGAGCATAGATGAAAAAATGATGACGGGCGAAGCGACGAATATGGGATATGTGTTATATGTGTGCTTGCCGATAGACAAACGCCGAAGCTTTTTATTCTACGGACTACTCCCCATAATTCCAGTTAGCCTGCGCAGATCTGGCGCTCATCACATAGTAATCATCTAATCAATCTATGTAGCCTCTAAACCCGGGTTTCCCCAGTCCTACAACAACATCACATCCAAGTCACACATTCCGACCAACATCGTTCAGCATCGCCGTTATTACTGCGTCGTATCTGGCCTGCAGTGACGACCGTCACTTTTATTCTTTGCGCCCATCGTCGGTGTCGTCGTCCGTTTAGCCGATCACGGCTATAATCAATCCGTTTAGCCGGCGACACTTTCGCATAAGCCAACTCGCACTCGCAATGGCAACCCAATCGGATACTGTGGTCGAGGCGCTCAGAGAGTTCACCACGTGAGTGTTGCCTTCTTTCCGCACTCTGATGCGCCATTTGACTGACGGGTCGTTTCTAGCTGTGACGTCTCGGATGCGTTGCTCAAACTCAAGGTCCCCCACGGCGGCTTTCTGGCCGGCATCACCATGTTTTCGCCTGAGAGACAGACGGATGCCATCAAGATTGTCGGCCCCGCCTACACGGTCAAGTATGCGCTGCTGAGCGATCCGGCTCCCAAGCATCCGACCCACTATGTGTGTAGCCATATCCTATCCCTACAGGTCACTGCTGATTCTTGCTAGATCGACGAGGTGCCTGATGGCGCTGTGCTCTTCGTGTCTAGTCCGCGCACGCCCAATGCCGTCTTCGGCGGTCTGATGGCCACGCGGGCACAGTATCGCGGCTGTGCCGGTGCCGTCATCGACGGACGGCTGCGCGACCTGCAGGAGCATCGGGACTTGGGCTTCCCCGTGTTTGCGCGCGACGTCGGCACTACGGCGCCGGCCGAGGTGGCCAAGGTCGTCGGTATTGACGTGCCCGTGCAGCTGCAGCCAGAAGGTCAGGCAGAGGCCGGAGCCATCGCTACGGCTACGGCCACTATTTACCCTGGTGATTACGTCGTCGCCGACCTCAACGGTGTCGTTGTGCTGCCGCGCAGCCTTGCTGTCCAGGCATTGCCACTCATGAAGAAGCAGGTGGCCGCGGACGAACAGCTAGCGGCGGCCTTGCGTGGCGGTGCTTCCTTCGTGGAGGCCAGCAAAAAGGTCCGTGGGTGAGCTGGGCGGGAATATAGGATACTGCAGCTATGAGCAACTGTATCGAGCAATCAAGGCAAGTAGGAAAATCGAGGCATACCAGACTGATCAGCTTTTATTCGTAAAAAGCAAAAAAGATAGGTCCATACCAGGTTCGAACTGGTGTCTTTGGAATACCGATTTTGTTCAGTCAAAATCCAACGTCCTGACCACTAGACTAATAGACCTGTCGTGCATTAGCCGCTCATAGTAGCAATCCCTATAACAGTTACAAGCAGAATACCCGCTTACAAAGGTTTTTACATTAACCATCAAGGCGGTGTTTATACTAATTACTAAGTAAATACAGTGTGTAATTAGCTACGTTTAAGGAAGATTAGTTAGCTATTATTACTTAGTCTTAGTATCAGTTTACCTATTAGTCTATCTTCTAGTTAGTCTTTATATAGTTTGCTATAAGGATCCAGCCTAATAAAAGAAGTTACTATTAAGTAAATTAAACCAGTTAAAAACTAAGCTAAAGAAGAAGAAAGATATCTATACAAACAGGCCTACTTCCTTCATTCTTATATAGCTTCCTCCTTCTCTTCCTACGTAAGTCACTGTTATAAACCACACTATTTCCTCAGCAATAAACCTGGTGGTGTCAAGGGGTTTATGTAAGTAGGCAGGTCAAGGCCGCTTCGTGTATAATACGTGTAGGCAGATCTCTATTGTGCGTTATTGTCGTTCTTCCAATATGGCATAAGGCAGCGAGGCCTATTCAGGTGTTGAGACTAAATACTTAGTTTGATTGCTAAAGAGCTGTAAGAAGGAGAGTGCTATCTAGGTGGTAAGGACTTGTAATAACCACATTACACGGCAAACGAAAGAAGAAGCAGAACCACTCTACACGGCAGAATGCAAACGGACTAATGGGAGCATAGACGGTTTGGAGATTACGTAATAAGAAGAGTGATCCTACATAGGGTTACTAAGAAGTAATTCAGACTACATAATTAAACGATACAGATAAGGATTATTAGAATTATCTAATAATCTAAATAATCCAAGGCTAGGATTACCAGGATCATCTAATAATCCAAGTAAGCTAAGGAGAAGATGGAAGAAGCACTTATGTATATAAGACTATAGTCCTTACTACCTAGATAGTACTCTCCTTCTTATAGCTCTTTAGCAATTAATCTAAGTATAGTCTTAACACTTAAATAGGCCTTACTGCCTTATGCTACATTAAAAGAACGATAATAACGTATAATAGAGATTTGCCTATACGTATTGCATACGAAGCGGCCTTAACCTGCCTACTTATATAAACCCTTTAACACTACTAAATTTATTGCTAAGGAAATAGTGTGGTTTATAACATTTTAATTGCTTTTGTATAGTAAGGTTAACGCTACCTACTATATAATAACGAAGGCTACATAATAACTACTTTAAAACTATCTACTAAAACAACTGCGCCTAGTATAATGTAAGAAGAATAGAATATTCAGATTTAATAACTAATTAAAGATTAAAAGGCAACAATCGCTAAGCTAACTAAAGCTAGCAAGACGGAATTTAAACGATATACAATAAAAGTTAAGAAACTTAAGGAATAAATTAATAAAACTTACAGTAACGTAAGTAATAAGCGAGTTAGCTACACAAGCGAATTAGCCACTTACCACTAAAATTTAAATCTTCTTTCTTTAACATATTATTTTTTAACAACAAACGATAAATTTATCTTTAAAAGAAAGTAGACTACTCCTCGCTCTCTAAGCTATTAAAAACTCCGAAAAATTAAGTGTCCGACAAGCTACTACCTTATACAAAGTTAATCGAGGAACACTACAAAATAAAATAAACGGCCGACGCGCTTGTGATGACCACATTACACAGCAAGCAGGAGAAGAAGCCGGACAGGCTCCACACGGCAGAATGCACATGGACCAATGGGAGCATGAGCGGTCTAGAGATCACGTGACGATACGGATAAGGATCGCAAGGATCGCAAGGATCGCAGGGATCGCAACCTAAGGATTGCGATCTAAGCGATCCAAGGAAGAGATGGAAGAAGCACTCATATATATAAGACTACAGTCCCTACCACCTAAATAGCACTCTCCTTCTTACAGCTCTTCAGCAATCAATCTAAGTATTCAGTCTCAACACCTGAATAGGCCTCGCTGCCTTATGCCACATTGGAAGAACGACAACAACGCACAACAGAGATCTGCCTACACGTATTGTACACAAAGCGGCCTTAACCTGCCTACTTACATAAACCCCTTGACACTACCAGGTTTATTACTGAGGAAATAGTGTGGTTTATAACAGCGCTCGATAAGATACCCGCGCTAACTCTTTGAAATTAAAAGAGTTAGAAGAGAATGCTCTTCTCTAATATATTCTTAACCTAGATGTACAAGGATTTTCGCCTAGGCTGGCAGACGCGGAAGATATAGCTAATGTTTTGCTAGCAAAGCGCGACGCAAGACGCGTTAAAAAGCGCTAAGCATCTAATTTCGTTAAACATGTGACGGGCTATGGCCCGGTGTAAGTCCTCGGCTCCGCCCTCGGCTCGGAACAACCAGTAGGCCGTGTCACGTGGCCTGCCGCGCGACCCGACCAAACCTAATTGGACGCACGCCAATTGGCACATTGCGCCTATCTTGCGCACGCGCTGCCACGGACCAATGGGAGCACAGGCGGTCTGGAAGTCTCGTGACGATACGGATAAGGATCGAAGGCTCGAAGCATCGAACCATCGAGCCAGGATCGATGACTTAAAGCATCGAGCCATCGAGCTAGGATTGATGACTCGAAGCATTGAGCCATCGAGCTAGGAAGAGATGGAAAAAGCACTTGTGTATATAAGAAGGGAGGAAGCAGGCCTGTTTGTGTAGATATCTTTCTTCTTCTTTAGCTTAGTTTTCAACCAGTTTGATTCACCCAACAGCGACTTCTCCTATTGGGCTGGATCCTTACAAAACAATAACTAAACCTTTAAACGCGTTTTAATCGTGCCTATAACTACTAAAGAGCCCTCTATAAAGATCTTAAAAAAATTAACGCGTAGTTTGCTTTAGTGCAAAATCTGCGCGCTAAGCACGGTATTATCGACGCGGACGTGTATAACTTTAACAAGACTAGCTTTATAATCGGCATTATTACCCCGTCTATCGTCGTTATACGCGCTAAACGATACGGGAAAGCAAAAATAGTCTAGCTAGGCAATTAAGAATAGGCTACAGTAATTTAAGGAGTAAATGCAAAAGGCTAGTATATCCCGCTATTTATTGTAGTAAAAGGAGGCTACTACCTTGCTAACTATAAAGTGCAACCTTCCGCTTAACTAGGTAATTAAACCTACGAGTAATGGATAGACTGATAACGAGATAGGCTTAGACTGGATTTAGCATTTTAATTAACATATAACTTATCGCTTTATTAGTAAATATTAAATGTTAGTAATTAACGGCTACGGCAGTTATGTATCGGCCGAATTTAACCGCTTTTGTAAAGAGAAATATTGTAAGGATCCAGCCCAATAGGAGAAGTCGCTGTTAGGTAAATCAAACTGGTTAAAAACTAAGCTAAAGAAGAAGAAAGATATCTACATAAACAGGCCTGCTTCCTCCCTTCTTATATACACAAGTGCTTTTTCCATCTCTTCTTAGCTCGATGGCTCGATGCTTCGAGTCTTCGATCCTTATCCGTATCGTTACGTGACTTCCAGACCGCCTGTGCTCCCATTGGTCCGTGGCAGCTCGTGCGCAAGATGGGCGCAATGTGCCAATTAGCGTGCGCCCAATTGGGTTTGGTCGGGTCGCGCGACAGGCCACGTAACACGGCCTACTGGTTGTTTCGAGCCGAGGGCGGAGCCGAGGACTTACACCGGGCTATAGCCCGTTACAAATATATTATTACTGTCTTTATGCCTTTACACTTATTTTATTTACTTTAACTACTTAATGTCGGATGTTTTACTTTATTAAAGCAGGCTTACAAAATTAAGTTGTTAATAAAGTTTTATATTAGCTATATAACTAAGACGGAATTCTTTATTGCGTTTTAATTAGCTTTTTTAGCCGTTTTTATAAAAGAAAATGTTAAGGCTAGATTTAAAGGAGCTAGCTTAGTACCTTACAATCTAAAAGCCGTCTTATTAAAACTAAATGTAAAGTTGCAAACGCTATTACCTTTAGGCTTTCTGTAACGGGCTATGGCCCGGTGTAAGTCCTCGGCTCCGCCCTCGGCTCGGAACAACCAGTAGGCCGTGTCACGTGGCCTGCCGCGCGACCCGACCAAACCTAATTGGACGCACGCCAATTGGCACATTGCGCCCATCTTGCGCACGCGCTGCCACGGACCAATGGGAGCACGAGCGGTCTGGAGATCACGTGACAAGGACAAGCGATCC
>JADHKJ010000132.1:0-24205 GCA_019925595.1 Grosmannia huntii
CGCCCAATTAGGTTTGGTCGGGTCGCGCGGCAGGCCACGTGACACGGCCTACTGGTTGTTCCGAGCCGAGGGCAGGGCCGAGGACTTACACCGGGCCATAGCCCGTCACACATCCTTAATTTAAGAAAGCACAATACGTAGCCGCCAGTAACCTATACGGGCAAGAAGTAGGAACCAGTAAGGAGGACTTAGTAGAGTAGAGAGAGAAAGAGAGAGGAGGTATTTAAGGAGGAAGAAAGCAAGCTTGTGTTATAAGCCACACTATTTCCTCAGTAATAAACCGGTAGTGTCAAAGGGTTTATATAAGTAGACAGGTTAAGGCCGTTTACTATACAATAATGATGTATAGACAGATCTATTATGCGTTACTATTGTCTTCTTAATGTGTTTATTAGGCTGTAAGGCCTATTTAAATGTTTGGACTAAATACTTAGATAAGAGCTGTAAGAAAGAGAGTGCTATCTAGGTGGTGGGGACTGTAGTCTTATACATATATGCTTCTTTCTAGCTTACTTGGATCATTAGATGATCCTAATAATCCCGGCCTTAGATCATTTAGATCATTAGATGATCCCAATAATCCTTATCTGTATCATCATGTAACCCCTAGTCTTGTAATCTCCTCAAGCCATCCTGTGCTCCCATTGGTTCGTGTGCATCCTGCTATGTGGGGCCGCTTCGGCTTCTTCTTTGGCTTGCCGTGTAATGTGGTTATTACACCTACTTCTTTCCTTTACCCTACTTTGCAACGTCCTCCTTACTAGCTTCTACTCCTTATCTGTATAAGTTACCGGTAAGCATAAAGTAAAGTAATCTATAGCCGAAGGGTAGTAGTGAAAAAGGAGGGGTAAGTGCCCTTTAGTTTCTATGTTAAATAGAATAGCAGGTTACAGTTCTTTGCGGAATGCTAACGGGTTATGTAGCTAATTACGTAACGCGGCCGACTAGTTGTTCCGAGCCGAGGGCAGGGCCGAGGACTTATACCGGGCTTTAGCCTATCACAGATCTAACCTAATAAGAGAAGTTACTGTTAGGTAAATTAAACTAGTTAATAACTAAGCTAAAGAAAAAGAAAAAATATTTATATAAATAAGCCCGTTTCCTTCCTCTTTAAGTAACTAAATCCCTAGCTTCCTAGTCCCTTCCTTTCCTACTCCTAAACGTCTTCTTACTAGCCTTTAAGTCCTACCCGTATAAGTTACCGGCAAGCTTCTTTGTGTAGTCCGGTAGGCTACGTATTAAGCAGATTATAGCTAGAAGTAAGGCTGTAGAGGGGTGTGTCTCTAGGTTTCGTAGCTAAGCTAGATAACACGCCAGGGTCCTTTGCGGGGTGCTAATGCGCTACGTAATTATTCCTGTAACTAGTACCGTTTTATTGCTTTAAGCTGAGGGCAAGGCTGAAGCATTATACAGGGCTATGGCCTGTTATACTAAATACTTTTTAATCCTGTTTATTTTACTAAAGGCGCCCTAGTAGCGTTAAAGATTTTATAGCATATTAAATAATACCTCTTTACTATACATCAGATGTGTATACGTCGTAGAGCCATATTCCGGGCAATCTTGTATTACTTGTTAGAATTGTCCGAGCTTTCCTTTGTCCAGTGTAAAGCGACATCAGCTGGGCTGGAGAAGCATTCGATAACCAAAAGGCGGAAGAAGCCTTACGGTTCGATTGATTCTGCAGCCGTGCAAATGCTTCGTGAATGAACGAGCACATTTCTCGGCTTTAAAGCGTATAGCTCATGCAAGTGTTCTTATCAGTGCGGAGCGGTTTTTCACTCTGCTCCTGGTATGTGACACCGGCGGGTTCTTCGCTCTTCAGCGAGACTTCCCAAGCCACATAGATGACTCACCTTACGACGTACGGAGTACACTTTACATATACCCGGCATACTAAGGCCAAGCGCAATGCTTTAGGCTTAGCTGTTCCTGTATGGCGGGGACTGTACTCCAGCCTTCTTTCCAAATAGCAGCACAAACCGGTTATTACAATGATTAGAAGCAGATAGAAAATCATGGTCCATCGGTTAGTGGAGGGGTAATACAGTAGTTGGTTTCCAAAACAGCAATAAAGACTCCCCTCTTCCGCATATTTCTCGTTGATTTTCTCCCCTACCATATGTTGCACAATATATACAGGAAAAATGGCGTCTCTTACCTTGCAGTCTACTTTCAAGCTCAACAGCGGCTTTGAGATTCCCCTCCTGGGCTACGGTGTAGGCGACTTTTCGGTCTTGTGTATTGCGTTTCTAGACAGCTAACAATTAGTAGTTGTGGCAGACGTGAGGGCAACTTACGGGCGTCCACGTTGGAATACGCCATTTGCTAACTACCGGGTAACAGGCCCAAGGACGTCGCTGAGGATGTGAGCAGCAAGTCGTTCAAGTACGGCTACCGCCATGTACGTATAGCGGGCCCCAAGTTCTACACCAATCCCCTCTGCCTTTCTGACCAGAGCAACGGCATCGTCTAGATCGACTCTGCTTCTGTATACGGAAACGAGGCGGGCTGCGGCGCCGCCATCCGCAACTCTAAGCTGTCGCGGTCCGAGATCTTCTTCACTTCCAAGGTGCCGCGCAGCGGCATGAGCTACGAAGCAGCCAAGGCGCAGGTAGAAACGACGCTGAAGGAGACAGGCCTCGAATATGTCGACCTGATGCTTCTGCACGCCCCGTACGGCGGCTCCGCCAACCGCAAGGGCGCCTGGAAGGCCCTGGTAGAAGCTGTGGAGGAGGGCAAGGTGCGGTCCATCGGCGTGTCCAACTACGGCGTGCACCACCTAGATGAGCTTGAGGGGCATATTGCCGAGCTCGAGGCTGAGCGCGGTGGCAAGGGCAAGGGCGGCGTGTTGAGCGTGGGCCAGTGGGAAATCCACCCATGGCTGGCCCGCAACGATATTGTGGAATGGAGCAAGAAGCGCAACGTAGCTGTGGAGGCATACTCCCCGCTGGTGCGAGGCGAGCGCTGGGGCGAGCCGGTGCTGAAGAAGCTGGCGGAGAAGTACAGTGTGTCGGAGGCGCAGGTCCTGGTGCGCTGGAGCCTGCAGAAGAGCCAGATCCCACTGCCCAAGAGCGTGACCGAGTCACGCATCCGCGACAACGCCAGCGTCTATGGCTTTGCTCTGACCGACGCTGAGGTGGCCGAGCTGGAGACGGACGAGTACAAGCCGGTGTGCTGGGACCCGACGGTGGCGCCTCTGGAAGAGTGAACACTGCTCTTTGCTCTTTGCTCTTTGCTCTTGGCTTCGGCCGACGGGGGTCCATGTAGTTCATTTCTCATACTTTGATTTCATCCCACAGAAACACATGCTGCAATCCGTATCCTCTCCTATACTGCATTGCGTAGATGTCTGTGTTTTCTCTTCACTGTGCCTTCTTTGGTCCGCCTCGCCGCTGCCTGGGCTCTGGCAACAGTCCGTACGCTTCTTCCATGCGCCCGAGCTCCCTGCCTACATTCAGGATGGTTTGGTTCAGCAGTTCGAGCTCCTGCTTCGTGTTTTTGATGTGCTGCAGCAGGTTGCTAAATCGCACCTGCACAATCAGCTTATTTTCGAGCTGGTTGATGCTGTGGTATGAATGCGTGTGCGGAGGCGGAGGCGGCGGCTGGCCTGAAATGACAGCTTGGCCGAAGACGTTTGCTTGCGGCGGCGGCATGGATGCGGGTATGCTAAATGTCGACATGGACGGCTGAGGGGGGGGCATTGTCAAGGCTTGTTCTTACGGAGTCGTTGATGTTTCGTGGCGATCTAATGCCTGGTTAGCAGATGCGGCGCCTTGCTTGGTGTGGGGAGCATACTCGCTAAAATGCAGTGAAAGATAGGCTGGAAGGGATGTCGAAGGTGAGAGGTAGAAAAACTGTTCAATCACCTTCCTCAACAAAAAGCAAACAAGTTGTATAAAAAAAAGAAAAATAATTATAATAAACGCTGACCAGCAGATGAGCTATTTGCCATCTCGGTGGTTGGCCCTTTCTACAAACGGTTCTTTCCAGTCGTGTCGCGCCCACTAGCTGACGCGATAAACAGCCCAGAATGTCTTCTATATATAGACTGCAAGGCAGCCAATGTTTTATTCGATAAGTTAGCACGCCTTTCCAGTTAAGATACAATGCTGTGCAGCAGCTGTATCGTCTGTTTTCTTAATCCTCACACAGCACTGGACTGTTCAGCAGCACAGAATCCTATTGGTTTTCGGCCGCTGTATCCTCCTGCTACAGGTGTGGGAACCTGCTAACCACGGTTATCTTATATTGCCAATATAAGATACATACTGGAGAACTCCATTGATACATGTGCAGGAAACGCTTTCTGTTGCCTGCTAATAATTCTACCGCCCAGATCGCTTACCTTGACAAGCAAACATAAGGACGAAATGGTAGGTGTTTTGCCAATGGCGAAGCTATAACAGTGAAGCCGGATCATGCAGTTTGTAGATTACAGGTATACGTTTCCCCATAGATAGCTGGCACGAGTCAGGTATAACATATTTCAGTTGTGTAATCTTTTACAAAATGCCTCATGTATACCTTCTTTAAGGCAAGCCAGGGAGAGAAGACGCTGCCGCGTACGGAGTAGGTATTAAAATCGTACCCGCGTCACTTCGACTGCTGAACCCCCCCCAAAGCACGGTCTGTATGCCGCTGGAGCCATCCGTCTTAGGCCAGACCTCGTCTGTGATTTTTTCCACACCCTAAACGATATCGCATCATAACAGGCTTCTGCAGCGCGAGTTATATCGGCTTCTGCGAGTCCAATCCATGTCCGTATAGCCATTGCTGCAACTCCAATATATTCCGCATTTGTTGGCCGTTGATGATGGAAGGTGCGAGGGAGGGGTGGAAGAGGGGTATTACAACCCTCCTCCATCTTAAATAGATAACTTAAGAATTGCAACCTAGTTTTTTCCCTACACCGTCGAGGTGCGTTTTGTTCGTTCGTTTCCCTTATTCGTTACAAGGGTTATCACATCCTTAAACCCCAGCTACAGGCAGCACCGCATGTGCACTTGTCAGCTAACTAGCGCTGCAGGGCCCGGGATCGCCAGTCACGGGTGCAGCAGTCGGCAGTCGATGCGTTGCACGAAAAAGTCGATGCGTCGGAATAGGTTCTCGATGCGTTGATGTGGGACTGTGACGATAGATTGCCCGCTCTATGCGGCTGGAGTGCGCGATGCAGTAATCATACTGATAACTGAAACGGGACGTCAAGCTATCACGGCCAGAGATACGGCTCCTAAAGCAATGCGGGCGGCTGAAAAAATTAAACGTATGGCTACAGTACCTATTGTGGATGTAATATGCTATATATGCTATTCTAGATACTCGACGTTCCCGGGTGTGGCCGACGCTGGAGGTAACAGACCGTCGACGTACTGGTAGCGATTGGATGCAAAAAGCATGTTATAAGGTAAGACATGTCAGATAGATCTTTTGTCTTTACCAATTTGTCCTACTAAACACTTAGTCCTAAAGGCAACTAACTCTTTTGAAATTTTATCCAAAAATTCCACCTCCTAACACGCGAACTCATTGTAGGCAACATTGAGTGTATTACGTTTGGCCCACGGGCCTGGTCCCAAACCCAGGCCGAAGCTGAGAACGAGATGTTGACGGTCGATGCCATCCGCTGCTCCTATATTATTGGAGGCATGCTTACTGGATGGGCCTGGCCACCGCTTCCATTGCTTAGCCACACCTCCGCGATATCATCCTTGGGCAGCTTCCGCCATCCTAATCAACCGGCTAGACCAGCCGGTCACACTGCAAACGGCCGATATACGACTACCACCCAGATTGTCCTTCTTTAGCAAAACGCAATCTTGCGGCGGCAGCAGGGCAGGCAGGACAAGGGGGGGCGCCCACACGATCATCTAAATCGCGTGTTGCGCGACTGCCGTCCCCTCATTGGCGAAATCGAGAGGACTGTCTGCCCGGAGCGGCTGCGCCGTGTTGATAGTACCTGGAGGCGACGTTGGAACCATGTATCGTCTCGTCGGTGGAGTACAGGCGACTCTGACAGGGGAGCTGGACCAGCATGAGCAAAACAGGGCGAAAAACGAAGAGGTGACCGAACATGCAGAAAGCCAAAGGTAAACGAGAAATAGAGAGACTAGCAGAAAGTGAAAGGTGAATAAAGGTCATCACTGAACATATACGGGATATCCAGTCGTATGCATACATAATACACGCAAGGTCTCGCTTTCCAACGCCATACGATGCCAATGCAACGGCCATCTCCTGGCCAGGAGAGAAACCAGTCGTCCCTTGCGTATCCCGGTACTCAAAGAAAAAGTCCAACCCAGGCCTTTTTCAGCGTCACGTCTGTCTGGCAACCCTCAACGGCACACAACGTTGCCTTTCCGTTGGAGGCGAACCCAAGACTGGGGTCCTTGCTGCGCCGGTTCTCAAAGCATCGTCTGCAATAGACCTGTTTGCAAAGAACGCATCAGCATCACAGAAACAGCACTGCAAGAGTCGATATATCAGCCAAGTCAAATTGCACTTACGTGGCCACAGGCTGTGACAGCCCAGAAGTGATGTTCCTCCCGATCTTTTCGTGTCCGCGCCCGCTTGGCCGGCGGGTTGTCAGCTCCTCCGTCCGGGTCGTACATAAGTTCCTCATCGCAGCTAGCACACACCGCAACTACGTCCTCGCCGGTATCTCTCGTGAAGCCTTCTCGCGCAGGCGGTGGCGGGATATGTGGTGGCGGGGCGTGCAATGGTTGGTCAATGCTGCCGCCCATCCTGGGCACTTGCAGTAGACCGTTCATCTGATAGTTAAGCTCAGGCTGATTGCCTTGTAGTGGGTTGACGGGCAAGTAATGTTGCCCGAGAATCTCAAAGTCCACTTCTACTGGCTGGTGTCCGTGGATAAAGTAGTCGTCTTGGGAACCGCCACGGATGCGTTGACCGTTGCGTATGTGTACGTTGGGGTTGGGGTTCTGGTTCTGGCGGTGGAATGGGAAAAAGTTAGGCAGCGCGGGCAGGCGACTGCGGGCAAACTGGCTGAAGCCGATGTTGAGTTGTAGCTCGGAGAGTAAATCGTTTTGCTGGCCGCGGCGCGTTCTTGCCGGTCTGACCTCAATGTATTCAGGGCTGGAAGCGTTTGCTCCGCCCTGGTGTCGTGGCTGAGCGTCAGGTGAGTCGTCCGTTAAGTCTATGATGGTCGGCTGAGATACGGTGCCGCGCCGTAGCTGCTCTTGCTGTTCCGGCAGTCGCCCCCCCCGCTGCTGGAAAACCGGACTGTCTGGCTCCTCGGTCAGGTCGATGACGGTCGGCTCGCCTTGCTGCTGGTCCATAGCGACGGCCTGTGCTAGTCGGGAACGACGGTACAGTTGGGGTGATTGCGATGTCGTTCTAACCCTAATCTACTGCTGCTGGTCCTGTTCCAGGCGCCTTGCCACCGCTTCCTGTATCAACCGACGCAAAGTTGCGTCCACCTCCGGTGGCAGAAAATCCGATGCGAGGGATGTTGGCAGAGAGGTGTTGCTCTGGCTTCCACTGCTGAGCCTGCCACGTCCCCGTCCCCCGTCTTCAATATTCCCGTCTCGCCTTCAGCGGAGCTGGTTCCGCTGCTACCTCCGATGGCTAAGTCTGGCTTTGCTGATGTTGACCAGGACTCGCCGGGCCTGACAAAGCCGCCCAGGAAGAGCTCACCCTCAGCCACGTCACTGTAGTATTGAGCGATGTCGGAGTAGAATGTGGCGGGATCGATGATGATGTGGCCTGCATCAAGCAGTCCTCCGAGGCCCTCCACGGAAATGTGATCGTGGGAGAGAGTGCGTCGCTAACCCGTCGTGTTCGGCCGATTCTCGTAGCCTCCGGCGTCGCTGTCTGGGTGTGGGAACGTGAGAGAAGGGAGGGTTGTGACGGCGTCGAGATTGCCCTCTTCAGGATTAGCAGCGCTGTATTCTTGTAAGGGGGAGATATCCATGTCCTGGCCGCGAAGGTAGCGTACAGCAATGCGTCTCGTCGGGTAGGAACTAAATCATGAACCAGAAAGGGGACGGACGCGAATATTAAGTCGTAGAGCGTGGCAAGTAGGAGACATCGAGCCCCAGCAGAGAAGTTCTCTGTAATTGAGTGGCAGCACCGCGCAAAAGCACCCTATGTTAAAACGGGCTATTCTCACACAAACCCCCCTCTAGAAGGTAGGACAGTGAATAAAAAGACAGACAGACAGACAAGAGAAGAGTGCGCGATACGTCGCCACGCAGGTCCAAAATTGGCAAACAGGCGATTCGTGCAGAAACCGCTATATGTAGCCCCGCTTTTCCCTCTGGGGCAATTCTTGACAGCTGCCTTCTGGCCTTTTTGCCGCTACTAACCATCTCACATAGCTGTTGCCAAAAAAATAAAAATAAAAATAAAAATAAAGACATGGGGTACTCCGTACATGCAGCTAGCACAATATCGCGAATAAGAGAGCTACCTTTATTGTTTCAAACTAGACAGGCTGCTCCAAAAACCAATATATGAAAAATCACAATGATGTAGGCCAAACAGTACTCGTACATCCCATGGCCAAGAGGGCGGACGCCTTCTTTGCCTCCCCAGCCCTCTCTATATTTCTCTTGCTGGACAATATGTACCGCCTCCTACTCTTTCATGCCTAGCACCGAAACCACGCCATCAACATTCACAGACAGCAGTTGCTTTGCCTCGGTACCCCACTGTACAGACACGGCGGGCGTCGCGCTGGACAATGTCTGCGACCAGGTCTTCGCACCCTTGGCGTACTGCTGCACTGTCAGACCAGATGGGCCGGCTGTTGCCAGAAACTGTCCCGAATAATCCCATGCCAGTGCAACCACAGCGCTGCCAATGTCCAACACTTTGGCTACCGCCTCTTCGCCTTCCTTGCGCAGGTCAAAAATCGTGACTGTAGTCTGGCCCTTCGCCGTCGCCGCAATCCAGTAGCCGTTCTCCGAGAAGACGATAAACTCCACAAGTGCTCCGAGATCAAACGTTGTAGCCTGCTCGCCCGTCTTGGTCATGAATACCTGCACGTTGCCGGTAGTCGTGCCTGCCGCGACAAGATGGCCGTCGGGGTGGAACGCAACCGTGGTGAGAGCTAGGTGCAGAAGAAAAATGTCGTGTCAGCTTCACAGCAAGCAAAAACAGGAAGTAGCACGCTCCGGGGCAGCCGTCTGCTGGTGGAAACACTTACAGGCGTTGCTATGTGTGCGACTGACTCGGGACAGGGATTCCAGGTCGTAGAATGCAATAGTCTTGTCTGACCCAACGGAAGCCAATATCTGACCCGACGGGTGAACGGCCACGCCCGTCACGGCGCCGGCATGCTCACGCATCGAAGCAGCTTCCTTCCCCCCAACAAAAATCTTGATGGTACCCTTTGCGGTACCCACGACAATTTTGGTGTCAACCCAAACCACCGCCGTCACCGGCTCGTCTACCTTCAACGACCGCTCCAGCTTTTGTGCCTCTACTGAGTAGATCCCGACACTACCATCCAGGCCGGCAACCGCGGCAAACTTCCCATCACTGCTAGTAGATATCGCCGTTGCTGTCGCCATAGGGAGGACGTTCGAAGCGGTCGGGGAGAAGGACGAAATTTCGTGGGCTGTCGCCCATCCAGTAGGCACAGGTCGCCGCTTTCGGGACTTGGAAAGCCTGAATAGAGAAAATGTCAGCAAAGCATATCCCAAAATCAGTCGTATTCTAAACGAAATATACTTCTTCAGTGTCTCATCCACTACAGCCGCTAGAACCTCTGGCAACTCTTCGTTGTCGACCGCCATAGAATCTCCATTCGGCAGTCCCGTGCCACCGGCAACGACCGTAACCCGAGCTAGCGATTCTCTTGCATCGTCCCGCTCCTTTGTCAGGCGTGCGATGACGCGGATGGCAGCATCGTGTTGATAGAGGGCTGTTGCGAGCTCCATCCGGGTCTGTGCCAGCTGCTCCTGGGAGTTATATGCCTCCAACGCCAGTGCATCCCACTCATTCTGAAATGTCGCCAACAGCGCCGGAATAGAAGTCAGTGTTGGCGGTCGCGGCCGTACAACACGGCCAGCCTTGAGAGGCAGAAGATCTTCCACATCGAGCTCTTCATTGGTGCCAGGTTCTTTTCCGTTCTGCTCAATGTACTTCTCGATTAACCGCTTTTCGTAGACGGTTCCCGTCTTTTTCGAGACTACGGGCTCTTCGGGGGCCTCGCCTGAGAGTGCGCACAACATTGTTTTTGATAAAAGTTGAGTGGAGTGGAGCAGGAAGGGGAGAAGGGTGTTCGTTCTGTCCTTGCTGTTGTGGCCGCTGTCTAGCAATTTTTTATCCTTTGATGCTTTGAATGTCGCGTTGGAAATTTTAGGCTGGGGGAGACAGACAGCCAATCAGATGGCGCGCTGATAAGATACCCTGACAACGCAATCAGCGGCTTGAACTGTGCTTCGTCGCTAGGTAAACTTTAGTCAAGAGATGCACATCCCATATAAATGATATACAAAACAGAGTGCGGAGTTACTACTACGTATGTACTCAAATTGACAGCTAAAGAGTTGGAAGGAAGGAAATGAATATGTGAATGGAAAGATGCCTAATCCCGCAGCACTTTATTTTGTCAATGATAAACTAGATTGAAATGGATGGCGTTTTGAAATCAGTGCACAAAATAGGGCGGTGTCTACGAAGTATGAGCTTCGGATTTATATACTGTAGGTAAAGATATCTTATCTTACAGTGGAAACGAGCGTCAGTAATTCTATAATTGCGGTTAGGAGTCGTTTATTATTGTTCATTGTAAGATAGCTTAGCTTGTAAATGCCGTCGGTGCTAATCGTAATAACATAGGACATGATAGGCCGGCATCGAGAACAGCTTCATGCTGTCTGTGATAAGTCAAGGCAAGATGCAATGAAGTCGAGCGGCGGAATAGACTGTAGCAACTCGCTAGAATCCCCCGCGTTGTTCCTCAAGTTAAGAACAACGACCTAGACCCGTGGGCGATTTGTAATCGAATTGAGCATACTAATTTAATTCTTTAATTTAGTAGCGTTTCCCAAACTTGCGATCGGAATAAAACCGACAGTGACCTTACGGCGAAAACGTGTTGACAATATATTAATAGCGTCGCAAACTCTGGGTCTGCTGTGCGCCAACACTGAATTCAAGCACGCATTTCGGCTACCGCCGCTTAGTGCATTTTGTGCACACTCTATCTAGCCCACCCTCTTGATCTTCTTTTTGGGGTCACCGACGCTCATTTAATTTTGCAATAATTATCGTCCCAATGGCTACAATGTCTTTGCCCAACATAACATCTCTGCACTCGCTTTCAGACAATCAGCTTGCAGGTGTCCTTAACCTCCTCTTCGAACCAAGCAAAGACATCCATACCCTGCTTCTTCCTACTTTGCGAACTCGGATCTTTTCTTCCTATCCCGATCTGATCGATGCTACCCTATCCAAGTTTCTGTCCCTCCAGGCTACTGCTGTTTCTGATCCAGGGGCTGAAAAGATACTGCTTGCAATCCTGGGCTCGCATCCCCGACTCGGTGCGAAAAAGGTTGATAGTGCCCAGAGCGCTGTAGAGCAAGCTCAGCTCCAGGCCGCAGATGGGAGCGGAGATGCCAAAACGCTGGCAGCGATGAACGCAGAGTACGAGGCAAAGTTTCCTGGACTGCGATACGTTGTTTTTGTAAATGGAAGATCGCGAGACGTCATTATGGAAAATATGAAGGAGAGAATAGCAAGAGGAGACTTTGGCAAAGAAGAGGTGGAAGCTATCGAGGTACGTCGTGCTGCAAGGAATGTCCCTTTATAAGTCTGATGCTCTGTTTTTAACGAGGCCAATGCAGGCCATGACCGATATCGCTAAGGACAGAGCAGAAAAACTGCTGAAGGTAGCAATATAAGGCTAAGGACCTAGTGGGCGGATCGAAAGAGAGTCCAGGAGCAGAGATAGTACAACCTTGTAACCTCGGTAGCTAGAGTTAGCACTACTAGACACAAGATATTAAAGCTGTCATGAAAATTTATTTTGTAAATATTAAAAGCCTACGACGTATATAACAGTCTATTAACAACAAGCCCTATCTTTTTAGCACGCTATAGCCTAAAATTACAATATTCTTTTAGTATTAGGCGTCTACCCTGTCTACAGAGTTATCGTTTATTAATTCGGCCTGAAAATTTACTATTATATAACTAAAAAGCAAATACCGTATAACTAATACAATTTTATTTACTTTTACTCCGCTTTTTTACAACTTTTATAATAGCTACGTTGAAGCTCTCTAACAATAAATCTAACAATGGCTACACTAGCACTATAGCAACTATAGCACTTAAGTAAACATAAGCAACGTATATTCTAACTACACTAATAGCGCACTACTTTCTTAACCTTTTCAGTGTTTTAATATAAAGGCATTTCCTACACACCTATATACTAGTTTAGCTACCAATCGCTTACTAAGCAGCAAACTTATAAACTAACATTTATATATAACGTAGTTAATAAGCGAGCGACGCAAACAAGCAAGCAACGCACTTCCCACATCCCCCATAATAAAAAGCTTAATTACATAACTACAACAAGTAAAATCAATTTAAATTACTCTAAACCGTATACATCAGACATCTCTACTTCTTTCTAGCAAGTGCGCGCATTATGTCCTCTCTCGCCGCAAGTACCACAGCGCCGTCTACCCGGCTTAGCCCTCCTTTGCCGACTATTACTCGCCCGCGTTTTCTGCTGTATTTGCTTCTGCACGTCCTTCTTATCCAGCAAACCATGCCCTTCCTGTACTGTAAAAGATCCCTTAAGACGTATACGTGTTTTTTTGGCTTTGCGGCGTTTGCTTAGTGCTGTATTTGCCTGTCGAAGTGTTTAAACTTTTACTGCTAATAATGTATAAGAGTGTATTATTGCTTGCGCGCTTTTAGTAAATTGGTTAACGGCACTAAAAATTAGTGTTAAAGAGCTGCTTTAGTAACCGGCAATGCGGCTTTTAAAAAATTTAAACTGCAAGACTGCCTTTGTTGGGTTGTATAGTGTTTAAGAGACTTAAAGGTTAGCGCTTATTAGGTAAAAGCTTAAAGGTAATAGCGTTTATAACTTTATATTTAGTTTTAATAAGATAGCCTTTAAATTGTAAGGTATTAAGCTAGCTTTTTTAAATTTAGCTTTAACATTTTCTTTTATAAAAACAGCTAAAAAAGCTAATTAAAACGTAATAAAAAATTCCGTCTTAATTATATAGCTAATATAAAACTTTATTAACAACTTAATTTTACAACTATACGCTTACTTTAATAAAGTAAAACATTTAACGGTAAGTAGTTAAAGTAAATAAAATAAGTATAAAGGTATAAATATAGTAATAATATATTTCTCTTTATAAAAGCGGTTAAATTTAGACGATATAACACTGCCGTAGCCGTTAATTACTAACATTTAATATTTACTAATAAAGCAATAAGTTGTATATTAATTAAAATGCCGAATCTAGTTTAAGCCTATCTTATTATCGGTCTATCTATTAATCGTAGGTTTAATTACCTAGTTAAGCGGAAGGTTGCACTTTATATACTAGTTAGCAAGGTAGTAGCCCTCTTTTACTACAACAAATAGCAAAATACACTAGCCCTTTACATTTACTCCTTAAATTACCGTAGCCTATTCTCGATTGCCTAGCTAGACTGTCTTTGCTTTCCCGTATCGTTTAGCGCGCGTAACGACTATAAATAGAGTAATAATGCCGATTGCAAAGCTACTCTTGTTAAAGTTATACACGTCCGCGTTAACAATACCGTGCTTAACGCGCAAATTTTACACTAAAGCAAACCACGCGTTAATTTTTTCAGGATCTTTATAAAGAGCTCTTTAGTAGTCGTAGGCACAATTACTACGTATTAAGTTTAGTATAGAATAGGTGTAATAAACCACACTATTTCCTTAGTAATAAACCGGTAGTGTTAAAGGGTTTATATAAGTAGGCAGGTTAAGGCCGCTTACTATACAATCGGAGGAATAGGTCTTGCTAGTAGCAGATCTTTGTTGTACGTTGCTATTATTCTTTAAGGTGTTTATTAGGCTGCAAGGCCTATTTAGGTGTTAAGACTAAATACTTAGATTAATTGCTAAAGAGCTGTAAGAAGGAGAGTGCTATTTAGGTGGTAAGGACTATAGTCTTTTATATCTAAATGCTTTTTCCTATCTCTTTCCGGCTTACTTAATGTAATAACTACATTACACGGCAAGCGAAAGAAGAAGCAAAACCACTCTACACGGCAGAATGCACACGGACCAATAGGAGCACAGGCGGTCTGGAGATCACGTAATAAGAAGAATGATCCTACACAGGGTTACTAAGAAGTGATCTAGACTACGTGATTAGACGATACGGATAAGGATTATTAGGATCATCTAATAATCCTAATGATCTAAGGCTAGGATTACTAGGATTATCTAATGATCTAAGTAATTTAAGGAAGAGATGGAAGAAGCACTCGTGTATATAAGACTATAGTCCCTACTACCTAGATAGCACTCTCCTTTTTACAGCTCTTTAGCAATTAATTTAAGTATTTAGTCTTAACATCTAAATAGGCCTCGCTGCCTTATGCTACATTGAAAGAACGATAATAACGTACAATAGAGATCTGCCTATATGTATTGCATACGAAGCGGCCTTAACCTGCCTACTTATATAAACCCCTTAACACTACCAGTTTTATTACTAAGGAAATAGTGTGGTTTATAATACTTAGATTATTAGATAATCCTAATAATCCTTATTTGTATTATTATATAACCCTTGGTTTTATAATCTCTTTAAGCTTTTTTAAGCTTGTATTAGTTTATATACATTTTGCTATATAGGGCCGCTTTAGCTTCTATAATATAGTTATTACATTACCTTCCTTCTTCTATACTTTGTTTTTAAAGTAGGTTTTTCTTTTTATATTTCTTTTTCTTTTTATAATAATGTTTAACCGTGTATTTAGCGGTTACGTTCTTTATTTGCGCAAAACTTAACAGCGTAACAAGTTAGTTCTTGCCTATTTAGCGGTAATTCCTATTTGCTTATCCTATGCTAAACATCGTCTTCCTTTTTATTGCGTCTTATCTTTAAATTCCTTCTGTTGTTTAAAGTGTATTCGCCTTAACCTTCCTTTTTATAATGTTTAAGGTTTTTCCGTTTAATAGCTTTACTGTATTAGTACTTAATATAAAAATGTTAAGCTTAAGTTAAAAGCTGCTAAGGAGGAGCGTTGTTGTATTGTAAAGATTAAGCGTCTTTACTTTTAAAAAAAGTTATATCGTAAGAAAATGCTTCGTGCTATTAAGCGTAGTCTCGATTTTATTAAGGAATTAGACGAGTAAAAGCGTTAAGAGCGTAAGGCCGCTATAACCGTCGAGGTTGCTGCGCTTACCGTTGTTCCGGTTGTTTTCAAGGTTAACTAGGATGTCTTGCTAGCTTTTAAGTTGTTTTTTAGTGTACTTTTAAAGTGTTAGGTTAAGGCGTTATTAGTAGTATTTTTAAAGGGCCTATTAAGTATTTGTTAAGTTTATAACTAGCTTTTATGTTTTCTACTTTTAAGTAGTTTTTTTATTTTACTAAATATTCTTTCTGTTTACTTTTAACTTATTTATCCTTAATTTCTTTAACTTTATATTCTTTAGTATTGTTTACTTTGTATGCTATTTTTAATTAAGTGTTTAAGTGTGCTAGTTTTAGTAGCAATATGTAAAATACTAGGTATATTTATATGTTTATTAGCAATGCTAACTTAAAGCTAGTATTTAACAGCTTCTCTTTAATTTAAAATAGTTTAATTTTCTTATAGTTAAGTTTTTCGCTTAGTTGTTTCGTTTTTAAATTTCTTTAAAAAAGATATACTTTATCTTCCTTCTTTAAGGTTAGTCTTTTAGTTTATAACTATAGTTAGCGTAAAATGGTAATATCTTTACAGTATTAGTAGTTGCGCTATTATAAGCAAACTATGCTAACGGTAGCTATTTAACCTAATTGTCTTATAGCTAGTTAACGTATAATTAAAGGTATTGTTTTAGTATTTAGTTAAGTTGTTTTGTCTGTTTATTTATTTATAGGTAGTAAGCTGTAAATAACCTGTATTTTATTCTAAGGTATATTATAAGTAATTTTTTAAAAGTTTAATATAAATAGCTTGTCTTTATTTAATACTATTTTATTTACTAAACTGTGTTAGCTGATAATGTTTTGTAAAAATGTATACGCAAGTTTTTTGCGTTGCTGGCTTTCTTATACGGAATAAAGTATAAATACTTTATAAGTCTGTTTACTATTACTAGTATGCTATTATGAAAGATTTTAGCTAAAGGTTCCTTTAATAGTAGTAACTTAGTAATAAAGTTTAGACTAGTTAATCCTTATACTTATATTAAAACAAGTAGTAGTTATAGTTACGATTTATATTTTTTCGTCTTAGTTTTTTTACATGTATTGCTTTTTGCTAGTATTTATTTAATTTTAATTTTAATTTTAAGAAAGGTATAGGTTTATTTAATCCTATTTATTATTGCTTTAATTCTTTAATATCCGTAGGCTGGTGCTTTGTAAAGTTGCTAAATTAGCCTTTCTTAAAGTGCTTATTGTATATAAGTCTTATTGTTATACTTTTAAAGTTTATCGTTTATTTTTTATATTGTTTAGTTTTATTCTTTCATTATTATATTCTGTTATACTTGTTTAAGGTCTTTAGCTATTCGTTATCTGCTAGTATTTAGTATGCTACTAAAAGTTTCTTTTTTATAGTAAGATCTTTTTTTACTATAATGTAAAGTATTATCTATACTTTTAGTAGTATATTGTAACGGGCTATGGCCTGGTGTAAGTCCTCGGCTCCGCCCTCGGCTCGGAACAACCAGTCGGCCGTGTTACGTGGCCTGCCGCGCGACCCGACCAAACCCAATTGGGCGCACGCCAATTGGCACATTGCGCCCATCTTGCGGTCTCCCTGCATACGCGCTGCACGCTGCCTGCGAGCCCTTTCCAAGCCTCTACCTCTCGGCTATAGTCTGCCCCACTTGGTGCTTAACGGTAACTTATACAAGCAGAGAGCAGGGGCTAGTAAGGAGGGATCTGGTAGACTAGGAAGAGAAGGAGGAAGCTATATAAGAAGAAGGAAGCAGGCCTGTTTGTGTAGATATCCTTCTTCTTCTTTAGCTTAGTTTTTAACCAGTTTAATTTACCTAACAGTAATTTCTCTTATTGGGCCAGATCCTTACAGAAAAGTCTTTTCGCCTTTAGTATATAATAAAAAACTCCTTTAACTAGATAAAACCTATTATTTAAGACTATTTAGATAACGATTAAGATAATAAGGACGATAAATACCAAGAAAGTATTTAAAGGTTTGTGTTATAAACCACACTATTTCCTTAGTAATAAACCTAGTAGTGTTAAGGGGTTTATATAAGTAGGCAGGTTAAGGCCGCTTCGTGTACAATACGTGTAGGCAGATCTCTATTATGCGTTGTTGTCGTTCTTTCAATGTAGCATAAGGCAGCAAGGCCTATTCAGGTGTTAAGACTAAATACTTAGATTAATTGCTAAAGAGCTGTAAGAAGGAGAGTGCTATCTAGGTAGTAGGGACTGTAGTCTTATATACACGAGTGCTTCTTCCATCTCTTCCTTAGATTACTTGGATTATTAGATAATCTTAGTGATCCTGGCTTTGGATTATTTGGATTATTAGATGATTCTAATGATCCTTATCCGTTATTGTCTGGTCACGTGGTCTAGATTACTTCTTAGTAACCTTGTGTGGGGTTATTCTTCTTGTTACGTGATCTCTAGACCGTCTGTGCTTCCATTGGTTTGTGTGCATTCTGCTGTGTAGAGTGGTTCTGCTTCTTCTTCCGCCTGCCATGTAATGTGGTTATTACAGTTTGAATAGCTTTAAATAAGCCTTAAAGAACATTTTTAAAGATTTAAACGAAGACTAAACAAAGGAAAGAAAACTTATAAGATATAAGTAAAAGATATTTATATTAAAGTATACTATAACCTTTACGCAGATATTATTGCAGCTAGGCTAGGATAATAAACCCTTAATAAATTAGTTTTATATAAAACTTAAGGAAAAAGTAAAGAATAAGCTTACTAAATTAAAAATACTACACAAATTATTAGCATTTATTATTATAGCTATACACATTAAAAATTAACTGTTTAAACGATGGATAAAAAGAAAAAATAATAATAATAACAATAATTAGCAAAGCACTCTTACTTATAAAGCTAACACTAAAAAGAAGGTATACGACTCTAAGGCTATAGCGTATAACACTACACCTAAACCTATAAAACTTAATACGGCTTAAAAGAAGAATAATCTAGGAATTTAAAAGATGAAACTCTTTAAATGCTATAATTGTGGCAAAATAAGGCACTATACGCGCAACTGCAAACAACCTAAGAGGAAGCAACTTAAATAGCAACCTATACTTAAAAGCAAAGAATAAAAAAAGGTTAAACGCAGTATAAAAAGTTATGCTAAATAATAACCTAGTAACGATTAGAAAGGATTAAAACTGTAAGGATCCAGCCTAATAGGAGAAATCACTGTTAGGTAAATCAAACTAGTTAAAAACTAAGCTAAAAAAGAGAAGAAATATTCGTACAAACAAGCTTGCTTCCTTTCTCTTAAGTACCTCCTCTCTCTTCCTCTACCCTAAGGTTGGTTAGGGTTATAACTTAATCCTACTTCTTGCCTTTATAGGTTATCGGCGGCTACGTATCATGCTTCCTTTAGTTAAGGATAGGCCTTAAGAGGGGGGTGCTTTGTAGGCTTGCGTAGGAAGCTACCACGCTGCGTGCCTAGTCTTATAACCGGTCTTAGTTATTTTAAGCCGAGGGCAAAGCCAAGGCATTATACCGGGCTATAGCCCGATATAATAGCCCCCTCCTTTCTCTACGAAGGTAGGGCAGGGAGGCTTTCTTTAAAGGCCTTGCATGCTGCAGTGTTAAGGATGTTAGATAGCAGTTTTTATATAGGCCTTGCGTAGCCTTTCTACTTAACTAGGACTTAGTATCCTCGGCCTTGCTTTTTAAATTTTAAGACAGATTTTATGATGTACTCCTTGGCATGGTAATCTTCGTTGGCTTTAACTAGCAAGATAGGTGGAGGGTGGAAGTTTAGGGTAGTTTGGGAGAGAAAGGGGTTTTTAAGGGCGCGGCGAAGCAGATTAACGTAAAAGACGGGATAAATTCCTAGCGGCGTATTAAGCTTAACTGCGTGTAACTTAACTAAGTTAATAACCTTAAATAAAAAGCTAATCTAATTAAGCTTCTTTAAAGGGCAGGCTGTTTAAACATTTTATAGGCATAAGAAGACTTTGTTACTAACGTAAAAGGCTTTTACAGCTTGCTAAAACTTGTTAGCGTAGCGCTTTTAGGCTTTTTATATGTTAGCTATAGCTGATTAAGCGAAATTTAATAAGTCTTTCTATTTTACAAGCTAAAGGCGCCTCCTTTTAGCTAAAGAGAGAGGAAAGCCTTTTTCTAAGTTTAAAGATAAAGATAAAACAGGGAAGTAGTAGCTATAAGTAAGGAAGAAGGGGGATAGGCTAGTAAACAATAACGTTTAGGAATTTAGTACTATTTTAGCGCTAGGAAGAAGAAAGGCCTAGTTATCTTAAAAGAAGGAGCTATAAATGCGTAAAAACACCTTTAGTTAGCCCTTTCCGTAGCACCGTCGGTTTAAGGGTAAAAAGCAGTTAAAAGTTTGCGCATAATGTGTAGCCATTTGCAAATCTCTTCTTAAAGCATTAAGACGAACTAAGGGCCTTAGTTAGAGACGATAGAATTCGGCAGGCTATAGTAAGCGAAGACAAATTTAGCTAAGGCTTTAGTATAATAAAACCACACTATTTCCTTAGTAATAAACCGGTGGTAACAAAGGGTTTATATAAAGTAGGCAGGTTAAGGCCGTCTAGTGTACAATATCGGTGTGTAGATCTTTATGTGCTTACTATGCTATTGTCTTCTTATGTGTTTATTAGGCTGTAAGGCCTATTTAGGTGTTAATGCTGAATACTTAGGTTGATTTCTAAAGAGCTATAAGAAGGAGAGTGCTATCTAGGTGGTAGGGATTATAGTCTTATATACATAAGTGCTCCTTCCTAGCTTACTTAGATTATAGATAATCTTTGTAATGGGCTATGGCCTGGTATAAGTCCTCGGCTCCGCCCTCGTCTCGGAACAACCAGTCGGCCGTATCACGCGACCCACCACGTAACACATCCTGCGAGAGCCTATGACGCAACACCCCGATTAACGCAGAAACCCAAAGACTCCTACCCCCCTAGACCCCTACCTCTTGGCTACAGACTACCCCACCCTATGCCCGCCGGTAACTTATACGGGCAAGAAGCAGGAGCTAGTAAGATAGGACCTAGTGGATTACGAAGGAAAGGAGGGAGTTATTTAAGAAGGAAGGAAGCAGGCCTGTTTGCGTAGATATCTTTCTTCTTCTTTAGCTTAGTTTTCAACCAGTTTGATTCACCCAACAGTGATTTCTCCCATTGGGCTGGATCCTTACAAGGTTTCTAGTTCCCTTTCGGCCTAAGTAACTAAATAAAAGAGAGTTATAAATATTTTAGACTAAGGCTATGCAGAAAGGTTTAAAGTAAGGTATTTAAATCTAGTCTCTTTAGCATAAACGGTGTTAAGGATTTACCAAGCATTCTATAATCGTAACAGGTAAGCCGAAAAACATTAAAAACTAATGGGCACCTTCTTAAACAGCCTCTTTTAGCTTAAAGTATTACGGGTTAGCAGCTAAGCCTTATTGCTATAAGGCGGTTAAGGATACGTCGTTAAAGGAGGATTTAAGGCTAGTATCTGTGCTAGACTAGCTTTAAGGTCTGTAAGTTTTTCGTCTAGCATGCCCTTATTACCGCCCTTATTACCGTAAGCGATATAGCTAAGCTTTACTCTAACATAGCCGTCGGCCTAAAAAAAGAAAAGGGTGTGGTCTCTTTTAAAAATCTTTTTATCTTTTACTTCTATAAAAAGGTCTTGCTCTCTTTAAGATAATATGTTAAAGACTACTTAAAAGGCTTTAAGGCAGTATATAATAAAGAAGTTAAAGTTAAAAAGTTTGTATGCTTAGCGGGCCCGCCTTTTAGCTAAGTGTTGCTTTATTTTAAAGTAACCTAGGTTTCAATAATTAAAGTAAACCTTAAACGGTCTTAATACTAGTTCTAGCCTTTACTCCCGTAAGCAGCTTATTATGGCTAGTATTTCCTTATTGTAAATAAGATAGTTAGCCTCGGTAGGTGTAAGCTTTAAGGGTACGGGGTGCTAAAAGGCGTTTTACAGGTTTAGCTAAGAAAAGACTCTACTTAATACGTAGCCTAAGGCAGTAGCCTTAACCATAGTTTTATAATTAAGATGCTAAGCAGCAAGCAAAGGTGCTAACACTAGTGCTTTTTTTAAAGAGTTAAAAGAGGCTTAACATTTAAGAGTTTAAAAGAAGGCACGATTTTTCTTAGTAAGCGAGGTTAACGCAGCGGCTAGTCCGAAGAATTTTTTTATAAAAACGGGGTAGTAATTTAAAAATCTAAAAAGTTGCAAACGCCTTTTACGTTATAAGGCTCCCTTTACGCTTAAATTATAAAGATCTTCTTTAAGTCTACCTTAAGTCCTTTTCTAAGAACTATAAGGTACCTAAGAAACTGTGTCTCTTTTACTTTAAAGCGAGACTCAAACTAGTTAAGCGGCAAGCTTGCTTTTAATAGCTTAGTATCTATGCTTAAAACTTTCGTTTAGTAGTCTTTCTAAGAGCCGTTAAAATAAATAACTACATTATTAATATAGGCGGCTACCTACTAGCTAAGAGATTTGCAAAGCATGTAGTTTATATATCGTTAAAAGCTAGCGAGTGCTCTTTAAAGCTTAAAGGGAGTAACTAACCATTTAAAAAACCTAAGCCTTATCAAAAATACAGTCTTTTATTTGTTACCAAACTTAATCTAAAGTTAGTAGAAAGCAAAGATAATGTTAAGCTTAAAATCCGGCAGTAAGAGGCAATTTTACAAAGGGTTTTAGCAAGTAGTAGTAAAGAATATACGTCCTTAATCGTTATTACATTTAGGCCTTAATAGTTTACGCAAAAGCGCAGCCTACCGCCGGGTTTTTTAATAAAAAGGATGGGTATAGCAGCAGACGAAGATAAAAGGCGAATAAAGCCTTGTTCCTTTGATTTAGAGAGGGTCTTTCTAAGCACTAGGAGCTCTTTATTATAAACCACACTATTTCCTCAATAATAAACCTGGTGGCGTCAAGGGGTTTATGTAAGTAGGCAGGTTAAGGCCGCTTCGTGTATAATAACGTGTAGGCAGATCTCTGTTATGCATTGCTGTTATTCTTTAATGTGTCATAAGGCTGCGAGGCCTATTCAGGTGTTGAGACTAAATACTTAGATTGATTGCTGAAGAGCTGTAAGAAGGAGAGTGCTATCTAGGTGGTAGGGACTGTAGTCTTATATACACGAGTGCTTCTTCCATCTCTTCCTGGATCGCTAGACCGCTTATCGACCTTTGCGATCCTTGCGATCCTTATCCGTATTGTTACGTAATCTCTAGACCGCCTATGCTCCCATTGGTCCGTGTGCTTTCTACCGTATGGAGCTTGTTTGGCTTCTTCTTCCGCTTACCGTGTGATGTGGTTATCACACGAGGGTACGGTGCTTTAATCTAAAGGAAGGTTTATAGTAGGTTAAGGTAAATAATCTTCTTTTTCCTTTAGTAGGTTTAAAAATGCCTTAATCTAAAGTAAGATTAGCATGCAAGATAGCTAAGAGCAAGGGCTTTTAGGATCGTAAGTTTCAAGATCGGTGCCGACGAAATTCGGGCGTCGAAATTTAAAAGGAAGCAAAATAAAAGTTTCTAACGTTAAGATTCAAGGGTTGCTTTACAAGCACGAAGGGTCTAGATAGGTTTAAAAGGGTTTAAAGGGATAAGCTTAATTTTATATAAGGATCTAGCCTAATAAGAGAAGTTACTGTTAAGTAAATTAAACTAGTTAAAAACTAAGCTAAAAAAGAAGAAAAATATCTAAATAAACAAGCCTACTTCCTTCCTTCTTATATAGCTTCCTCCTTCTCTTTCTAGTCTACAAAATCCCTCCTTACTAGCCCCTACTCTCTGCCTGTATAAGTCACCGTCAAGCATTAAGTAGAGCAAACTATAGCCGAGAGGTGGAGGCTTGGAAAGGGGGTCGCAGGCAGCGCGCAGGGCGTGTGCAGGGAGACCGCAAGATGGGCGCAATGTGCTGACTTACGCAGGTGCTGCGAATTAGCGTGCGCCTAATTGGGTTTTGTCGGATCACGCGGCAGCCACGTGATACGGCCGACTGGTTGTTCCGAGCCGAGGGCGGGGCCGAGGACTTATACCGGGCTATAGCCCGTTGCATTTAGCAAGTTTATTCTTTACTTTTTCCTTAAGTCTTATATAAAACTAACTTATTAAGGGTTTATTACCCTAGCCTAGCTATAATAAGATTTGCTTAAAGATTGTAGCATACTTTAATGTTAATGTTTTTTGCTTATATTTTATAAGTTTTCTTTCTTTCTTTCGTTTAGTTTTAATTTAAATCTTTAAAGATATCTTTTAAGGATTATTTAAAGCTGTTAAAGTTTTTAAATACTTTCTTAGTATTATCGTCCTTATTAGTTTCGTTATTATTTAAATATTTATAAATAAAAAGTTTTATTTAGTTAAAAGGGTTTTTATTATACATTAAAAGACAAAAAGAATATTTTCTTTGTTTCTTAAAAACTGTTTATTATTGTATTAGTAGTAAGTCTTATATTTAGTATTAAATCTTTTAAGCGTACCCTTAGTTCCGTTATACAGTATTAGCAGGTTTTACTTTATAGTCCTTTTTTTTAACACTATAAGTTTTAATAATTTATTCTTTAAGTTCCTTAACTTTTAAATTCCGTCTTACTAGCTTTTGTTAGCTTAGCGATTATTGCCTTTTAATCCTCGATTAGTTGTTAAATTTAAATGTTTTAATCTTTTTATATTATCCTAAGCGCAGTTATCTTAGTAAATAGTTTTAAAGTGTCTATCATGTATGTAAGGATCCAGCCCAATGGGAGAAGTCGCTGTTGGGTGAATCAAACTGGTTGAAAACTAAGCTAAAGAAGAAGAAAGATATCAATACAAACAGGCCTGCTTCCTCTC
>JADHKJ010000133.1:0-23988 GCA_019925595.1 Grosmannia huntii
AAGCATTGAGCCATCGAGCTAGGAAGAGATGGAAAAAGCACTTGTGTATATAAGAAGGGAGGAAGCAGGCCTGTTTGTGTAGATATCTTTCTTCTTCTTTAGCTTAGTTTTTAACCAATTTGATTCACCTAACAGCGACATCTTCTATTGGGCTGGATCTTTATACAGACAATACTAAAGAATATAAAGTTAAAGAAATTAAGAACGAACGAGTTAAAGGCAGATAGAAAGAATATCTAGTAAAATAGAAGAACTATCTAAAAGCAGAAAACACATAGGAGCCAATTACAAACTTAACAAACGCTTAATAAATCCTTTAGAATTACCACTAACAACGCCTTAACCTAACACCTTAAAAATTACACTAAAAAACGACTTAAAAGCTAGCAAGGCATCCTAGTCAACCTTGGAAACAACCGAAACAGCGGTAGGCGCGGCAAGCTTAACAGCTATAGCGGCCTCGCGCTCCTAGCGCTTTAACTCGTCTAACTCCTCGATAGAATTAAGACTACGCGCAATGGCACAAAGCATTTTCTTACGCTATAACTTCTTTTAAGAACGAAGACGCTTAATCTTCGCGTTAATACAACGGCGCTCCTCCTTAGCGGCTTCTAACTTAAGCTTAACCTTCTTATGCTAAGCACTAATACGGCGAAGCTGTTAAACGGAAAGACCCTAAACGTTGCAAAAAGGAAGGTTAAGGCGAATGCACTCTAAACAACGAGAAGAATCTAAGGACGAAACATAGCAGGAAGAAAAACAACGCCTAGCACAAAACAAGCAAGTAGGCATTACTGTAAGATAAGCAAGAACTAACTTAAAAAGATCGTTACGCTGTTAGGTTTTGCGCAAACGATAAACACGACCGCTAAACACACGGTTAGACATCGTTACAAGAAGAAAAGAGGATGCAAAAGGAAAAACTTACTTTAAGGACAAAGTATAGAAGGAGGGAGGTAATGTAATAACTATATTACATAGTAAGCAGAAGAAAAAGCAGAACTACTTTACACGGCAGAATGCATACAGACTAATAGAAGCATAGGCGGTTTAGAGATTATGTAATAAGAAGAATAACCCTATATAGGGTTACTAAGAAGTGATCTAGACTACGTAACTAGACGATAACGGATATGGATTATTAGGATTATCTAATAATCTAAATAATCTAAGGCTAGGATTACTAAGATTATCTAATAATCTAAGTAATCTAAGGAAGAGATGGAAGAAGCACTTGTGTATATAAGACTACAGTCCTTACCACCTAGATAGTACTCTCCTTCTTATAGCTTTTTAGCAATCAATCTAAGTATTTAGTCTTAACACCTAAATAGGCCTTGCTGCCTTATGCCACATTGAAAGAACGATAACAACGTACAACAGAGATCTGCCTACACGTATTGTATACGAAGCGGCCTTAACCTGCCTACTTATATAAACCCCTTGACACCACTAGGTTTATTACTGAGGAAATAGTGTGGTTTATAACACTACCTCTTTCTGGCTTACTTAAATTATTAGATAATCCTATTAATCTTGGCCTTAGATTACTTGGATTATTAGATAATCCTAATAATCCTTATCTATATTATTACGTAACCCCTAGTCTTGTAATCTTTTTAAGCTATCTTGTGCTCTTATTGGTTTGTGTATATCCTGCTATGTGGGGCTGCTTCGGCTTCTTTTCTGGCTTGCCGTATAATGTGGCTATTATATATAACTTGCTAACCCTTAGCTAATAAATAGCGCTAAATATTATAGGATATTTAAATAACAATAACATAAACTATTGTCAAGGATAATTTAATAAAAGTATTATTTATACAGCGTACTTAGGCTACAAAGTACTGCTTTATATCTATAATAAAAATAAAGTTATAAAGAGCCAGAAATAACTCTTTAAACCTGCCTTTATAAAAGGGGTAGCTTTAAGGGGTGCATTAAATAAACTATGCTAAAATAGCTAGGGTATACACTGCTGGACCGTGCGATGAATAGATATATATAGTGTGTGGGGCAGGGACGTTGTTATGTAGTAGGGATCTTATGCACGTCGGCACATTTCGGAAGTACCTAACCACAATAATACAGTCTTACTCCGTATTAGGCTCCTATAATTTAACATTTTTTTTAATTTCAGTCCTCCCGCTTAGCTATTGGCGGACGACTAAGCCCCCATTACTTACCTGACCGCCCCAGCACCAAAAAAAACGACTCCTTATCGGCCAAAGCACATTTCTTCCACACAACACACCAAACCCACACGCAGCCCCATACCCTGACACAGCCGCGACCAGACGCGACTCCTCCCATCGCGACACCCTCTGCCGTGTCACTTCCCATCTCGATCATATCAGATATTTTTGTTGTGAATGACGTCGCGCTTATCCTTGTGATTGCAAACCCCATCATAAGCCGTTCGCAGGCAGATGGGTCCTTTGGCGACTACGCTTAGCCTCAGACCTCAAGTTCTTTCGTCAGCTGCCGTCTAACCGCCATGAGCTCTTGGATGAACGAGGCCGCTATCCAAAATCACAATGGCAACGGCTTCCCTCATACCAACGACCCGAATGCATCCGTTGGTGAAATCATGGACCCGTCAGCCTTTGTGGCCAACGCCACACAGTTCAACCCGGCCTCAGCGAACCAGTTCACGAACTCCCAGCAGATGGTAGCATTACAGAATGGCGCCATGCGCCATGCTTCGCCGTCTTCTTTCTCGAACCCCATGTACCAGACAAATTCTGTTGTTCCATCCAAACGACCTCGTCCACGGGAGGATGGTGTTGGCGCATCGCCGCGACAAAATGCCGGCATGTTACCAACTTCACGCGCCGAGACCCCCCAACAGGCACATTTTCCAGCCTACCCTCCTGGCTCTCAATCGCAACAAAATACTCCCCAATCCTTTCCTCACTTGCCGCCTAATGGCTCTGCGAATGCCAGCCCGTCTCCGATTATGGGTAATCAGATTCGCTCTGGAAGTGTACCTCAGCGTGTTTCGACCACTTCACCACATCCGTTTTCACCAGCCCCTCAAAGTTTTGCTCCTCAAGCATCTCCCGTCCCCTCAGAGGCGGCACCTCCGCCAAACGCATGCAGACCTTCCTTCGCCCCTGTTTTCAACACGAATTTCTCACCACAGCCATCCGCCGACCGACCATCGCCAAACCCGCAAACGGTGAACAGCCCTGCAATGCCTACGCAAATGAACCAACTGCCACAGCAGATGGGACAAATTCCTGCAATTGGTGCAATGGGATCTGCTGGGATGATGGCACAGATGAGCCCGATGCACCAATTGAATCACATTAATGCTATGAGCCAGCATGGACACACCGCAAGCCCAATGATCACACCGCAAATGCAACAACAGCTAGCCCAGACACGAAATCCGGTAGAACAGCAGAAACTTCTGTACCAAATGCAAGTCCAACGACATTCACATCAGGGAAACATGCAGGTGGCGCCTCAAATGCAAAACCAGAACTTGCCCACGCAGCAAAGGAATATGCTAGTCAGACAGTCCGGTACATCCAACGAACAGGTTTCTCCTGGTACCCCAAGCAGTATGAAGCATCCTCAGCAAACCTCAACACCGGCTCAGCAGAACGCGCCGCGGTCTGGTTCGGACCAATTTTTGTTACAACTGTCGTTGTTCATGAATCGGAGGAACATGCCATTAGACATAAACCCGTCTGTTGGAGACCGGCCCATAAATTTGATGGTCTTATTTCAAGCCGTTCAAAAGTTCAATGGATATCGGCATGTATCCCAGACAAACGCGTGGTTGCAAGTCTGTCACTCCATCGGTTTGCAAGCACAGACGCCTTCAGTTGCAGTTCAGGTCAAGTCTATTTATGAACACAATCTTTCAAAATTTGAGGAGTTCTGGGCTCAGAACCGTTCCAAAGCAATACAGCAGCAACAACCTCTCGCTCAGGCTCAGCCGCAGCAACAGCAACAGCAACAGCAACAGCAACAGCAACAGCAACAGCAACAGCAACAGCAACAGCAACAGCCACAGCCACAGCAACAGCCACAGCCACAGCAACAGTCACAGCCACAGCCACAGCCACAGCCACAGCAACAGCCACAGCCACAGCAGCAGGAAGAGGAACGGGAACGGGAACAGGAACAGAAACAGAGACAGAAACAGAAACAGAAACAGGAACAGGAACGGGAACAAGAAGAGGAACAGGAACAGGAACAGGAACAGGAACAAGAACAGGAACAGGAACAGGGACAGGGACAGGGACAGGAACAAGAGCAGCCGCAGCCGCAGCAACAGCAACAGCAACAGCAACAGCTACAGCTACAGCAGTTCTCATACATGCAGCAGTCATTGCCCCAGCAGCAGTCACAGCAGGGGCAGCACGAACCCATGGGCATTAGTGCCGTACCGGGCACCCCGAACTCTGCCAGTCATCCGCATCTGCTTTCTGGTCAAATGAACGGCCAAGGATCCGTCACGCAGCAGGTCTCATCAGGGCAGGTCGTGTCTGCGAAGCAGCCACTGCCTAACGGACAACAGCCAAACGTGATCGGGGTTTCAGATCAGCAAATAACTTTAGGCCATCTCCGATCAAGTCCTAGTCGGAGCTCCTTGAAGAACGGCACGCCACAGAGCGTACAAGGCACTCCGACGCATGAAGAATTTGCTGTTCATGCGTCACCACAGAGCAGAATGGGTGTCTTGCCGTCCACACGGGACACACATATGGAGACCCGCAGCTCAGCAGATTCTCCTGTCGACATGAAAGAATCCACACTTTGCGACTCTGACGAATACAAGCCATGCAGCCGAGAGAGCCACACCTACGGGGGGATTGATGTCAACGCCCCAGGCAAGATTGTGGCGGAGATCCTACGATTCAGACCGGATGTTCCAGTCCCTCAAGATCTCGGGAATATTGATATACATGCGTTGACCAAGAGCATTCAGTCTGGCATACACGGCGAGGTTCGATTAGCTTTGGACACATTGGCAATGATTACCGTGTCAGGATTGCCCGGCCTGGATATTGAGCTTGACAAATGCGATGACTTACTCGATAGTCTCGTTGATTATGCAGAAGAACTTGTCGAAATACTCGCCGAGAGTTCGCCTGAGGTTTCAGACGAGATTCTGATTCCGCCATACGAGGACATTGCTAGGGCTTGCCAGGTGGAGAGGTTGGCTGTCCGAAGTCTACCAGAGGCTGGTTCTGAACCGGAAGAGTTGGACAGAGCGGTTGATTATCTGCTCTGCATTACGGTCATCCTCCGCAACTTGTCGTTCAATCCACGGAATCAGCAAGACCTCGCCGACGAATCAGCTGTCAGATTTCTTTGCCAGGTCATACGTTATGTCGGCACGCGAAATATGCTTCTTCGTACACAGCTGAACACACTGGATTTCCTAAAGGACGTCATTGTTCTGCTCTCCAATGTCTCTGGCTCTGTGGAAATCTCTGACCGCGACCAGGCACAATGTCTTCTTCAGTTCCTTTTGGCCTTCGCACCAACCCCATCCCCAAGTCTTTCACATCCACACATATTTTTCCCAACTTTTCAGCCCGCTGTGCAACCATATCTCCCTCCAGCCGTGGACGCTCTTGCAAAACTGCTGGCGAGAGACGAGCCGAACCGAACCCATTTCCGCAATGTTTTTGCTACCGATGCCAACAGTCCAGCGTCTAGTGATCTTCTCACTCGAACCTTCAGTCTTGCGATTTCACCGTTTCCAGAGCATGTCAGGGAGGCTCGTCCCCGATATTTGCCTACGATTATTGAGGTCCGAAAGCCTATCGTTATGCAGGGCCTTCTTGCCGCCGACATTGTGGCATCACTCGCCCCCGGTTATGAGAGCGGAGTTACTAAGGCTTGGCTTACAGCGGATAACGGATTTGCACAGAATCTGCACCGTTCTATTCGCGATCTCTGTCACCAGTATGAGAGTATGGAACTGCATGCTCGGAATTACAGGCTTCGTGAACCGCCGAGAAAAGATGCAGAGCTGATGTATATTGTGGTTCTGGCTATATCTTTGCTTCGCAAACTAAGCGATAAGGCAATCGATCCAAACGATTCCAAGTCGTCCTTACCGCCTAGCGTGTGGCCTTCTGATGAAGGCCTCCTTGATGCCTTGGGTATGGTCAGTGGGGAGTGGAGTCGAGATGGCTTTTTGCAGAGTCTGGTTGCATTTGCATCCTCTGGGGTGTAAAAGAAAAAGGATCGTGGTCTGGTGCATGCGGTGGTGCCTTTCTTTTCAACACACCGCATTTTGCTTTTGTGTATGTAAAAAAATTCATTAGGCTCTTTCATAGTTTCCCTATATGCTTATTACAACAAGTGCATTGCTATATTTTTTGGGGGGGTTGAGTTCTGTTGAACAAACAGTGTTCTGCCTGTAGCCAACGTATAGAGCGATCGGCCATAATATATTAATTAGCATTCGGGGTTTCTCTTGTTGGCTTGCCACCTCTTGATGGCTGCGATCGACGACTGGGAACGCACAATATCGCGCGAGTATAGAGTTGATGTCGCTACAATCCAACCAAAGCTAAAACTCTTCATTTGTATCTTGATTCTTTCATAGGCATAAAGCAAATGCTTCATGTATTTCTTACGCGTCCTTGCCATTCGTATAATCACAGTGTGCTTCTTGACTTTAAAAGCCTTTGTGCTCCAACCACCCAATAACTCTGTCCTTGTGCAGTCCCTAAATCTGTCAGCATGTGGCCCATGCGTGACTGTTAACCTACGTAATCTCTCACCTTGACAACAACGTCGTTTGTCCGGGGCTTTATCTTTGTTTCCAGGCTCAATTCGTCTCGTAGCTGTTGCGCTAACGTACGTGCATCGCCTTCTACCTTCTTAACCTCTGTCGTGCAATTTGTCCCTCCGGATTTTATGCGATGGTAAACAGCCAAATTTTGGCTTGAGCTGCGGCCGACACTGTATGGCAAGAGATCAGCCGTTCGCGGCGAACCGCGTGAGGGGACGGTTCTCGACTCGGTCGCATTGGCGCTGGTTGTTGTTGATAGTGTCCTGTGAAATTTATTGAAGCAATTGCGCACAAAGCCCGAGGCAGCCCTCCAGGTTGGATATGTTGACAAGCGCTGCATTGTTTGACCTAACGCTGACACTACCTTCGGGCTTGATTGCTTTCTCTATGCATTTCCGTACGATGGTAAAATATTAAGAAGCTATTTCAACACGCTTATTGACCGCTCCGGCAGAAAACTAGGCTCCGAGCCACGGATAAACGTATTCCCGAATATCCCACATTCTCGTGCGAATTTTCGACGCTTTTTTTTCCTCGTTTGGCATCATAGACCCCGCTCTGAAGAACGCAGACACCGTGGAGATAACAAGCGGCACGCACCCACGGTCACGCTTTGCTATTGTATCTACCTTACCACATTATACTTAAAACATGGCGGCACAGACAAACACTGCCGGAGCTATGGCTGTCTCCGAATTCGACCTTTTGCCGCAGCTCGTTCTCCGCCTCGACAGACACCTGATCTTCCCTCTACTGGAGTTTTCCGCAGCGCAGCTAGAGGACGAAAACGGCAGCAGTAAAGACGAGAAGAAGTCGCGTGAAATCACCAAAGCGAAATTTGAGCTGTTGAAGAAGACTAGCATGACGGACTACGTTGCCAGTTTATACTGCGAGATCGAGGATTTGGATACGCCACCTGCCGAATTCACCGAGTCCCGGAAGAAGGTGCTTGCAAAACTCGAGCAGTTTGAGGATGATACGAGCAAGCTACGGGACCTTTTGGGAAATGAAGATGTCGTAGGCAATTTGCGCAGCGACAAGGTGGCCAACCTGGATTTTCTGAAGAAAGAGCATGATGTCAGTACCTCCTCACCTTTCCTCATCAGCCCCTTGGGAAGGTTTTGCCCCCCTCCCTCGCTCTCCCGATTTCGAACGAACGGGAATATCATCTCTCGTACGACTTCGTGAAGTCTGTTCGGTATCAGATAGAGCTTGTTCTGATTCGCAGACAAATAGGTCACGATCGAGATGGTCAATGCGCTTTATGACTTCGGCAATTTCCAATACAGCTGCGGCAATTATGGGGCGGCAGCGGAGCTTCTATACCAATTTCGTGTCTTGTCGACAGATAATGAAAAGGTCGCGGCGGCCACGTGGGGCAAGCTGGCTTCGGAGATCCTGACGACGAACTGGGAGTCGGCTATGGAAGAACTCCAAAAGGTTAAAGAAAGTATTGACACGAAATTGTTCAACAACCCACTGGCGCAATTGCAGCAGCGTACATGGCTCGCTCATTGGGCGCTCTTTCCGCTCTTCAACTACGAAGGGTCGCGCGAAAGCGTTCTTGAACTGCTGTTCTCGCCGAACTACATCAATACCATCCAGACCTCGTGTCCGTGGATTCTTCGCTATGTTGCCGCCTCTGTCATTGCGGGTCGGGGGCGTGTTAAGAACGTGGGTATACAGCAAAAGCAGCTCAAGGACATCGTGCGTGTGGTACGTCAAGAGGCATATGAGTACACAGACCCGGTCACCGACTTTGTCCGCGCTCTCTTTGTCGACTTCGATTTCGAGGAGGCCCAGCGCCAGCTTCCTCGCGTGGAGACGGTTCTGCGCGCCGACTTTTTCCTCGCCGGTGCGGCAGATGAATTCATAGATGCCGCCCGACACCTTTTCTTTGAGTCATACTGCAAGATCCATGCGCGCATCGATCTGAAGCGTGTAAGCGCACAGCTCGGCCTCAACGTGGATGACGGCGAGAAGTGGATTGTCAACCTAATCCGGGACACGCGACTGGATGCCAAGATTGACTTCCAAGAAGGTACGGTTATAATGAACCACCCAAACAGCTCCGTATACCAGCAGGTGATAGAGCGGACAAAGGGCGGCTTTTTTCGCACTCAGGTGCTGAGTGCAGCTGTCACGAGGTGAACCAAAAGGGGGCGTTTCTATGTATCGGGCGTTTTAGGTTCTTTTCTCTTGTCTTGTAAAATGCGAGGATCTGGGTGGTGGCTTGAGGCGGCCCTAATACACGGCCTTGCAGAGCATGGGATAACCTCTAGAAACGAGCTGGATTTGCGGTAGGAAACGCATAAGGCAGCGTGGAGGAAGGGGGTGAGGGAGAAGGGTGATGTCTTGGCAGCTATAAAGTGCATCACGCATTGTGACAAAGCTTTTTTTATTGAATCCCTTCGCTATGCTCACCTAGAGAGGCCTGAATATTCATTCCTTCTGGCCAGCAATCCAGGCCTTGCCCTTCAGAGCGTCAATGATGCTATCGTCCATCCACCAGTCAGCAGCAGCTGTCTTGGTCGGCCATAGCAGTTGTCCTTCATGTTGCGAGTCAGCGGCCACAGCCTCCATTTCTGTGCCTTTGTCTTTGTGTTTTACAGCGCTGCCATCTCCCTCGTCGCACTGTCGTAGGTTGTCTCGTTGGCTTGCCCAGTCGAAAAGGAGACGCAAATCAAGAAGGCCGTTTCGGCTCCACCGTTCCAGGCTAGTCTCCAGCACCAGCCGTGCATCTATGATGTTGCTAAGGATGTGCCCATTCCCATCTTCAGCGAGCTGGTCGAGAATATATGCACGTTCAGCAAGAGAGATGCCTTTAAACCTCTTCAACTCGAATAGCCAGTCTAAGCGGCCTGACTCTCCGTCCAGTCCTGTGATGGGCAGTCCAATACTAGGGGCTATCAAAGTCGTAGTAACCCCACAGCCCAGCACTTGTAGTGTTGTCGAAAAAGCGCTCTCGTGTGCAGGGCGCCTGCGCAGGTAAAGGTTCTGGTTTGCCTGAAAACTTTGCCGCAGACTTGGGTGTCTCTCAAAATGGACTTCTAGGTCCCAGTACCCTTGGGCAGACGCATCGGTCCGAACTGTGATAACATCTTCTAATGGTGGAAGTAGACAAGGTGTTTTTCGGTGCACTATATACTCCTCTCGAGAAGCCGCCAACGCGGATATCGACAATGCGGTGGGCTTGAGGCAGACCACTATGGGGACCGATATGGGTAGGCCTGTTGCGATATCCTTTGTAACCAGACACCGCGGCTCAGTAGCCAGAACCCAGAAGTGGCGAAACGCCTGCAAATGCGAACCATTGTCTTGGATGGTTGTTGGAAAGATCGGGTAGAACGCCACAAGAAGCGCAGCCACGGCCAGGTTGCTATTGCCAAATGACGTTGTGCCGGATCCGAGAAACAGCGTCCCAATGGCCAGATGGGCAGCAAAATGACTGCCATACGTAGTGTGGACGTCGTCACGACCATGTAACGATCTTAATCTTCGTAAGACTACAAGATCGCCCGTCCCCGACATAACCGTCGCGCATGACAGGGCCAGAACATCCAAGCACATGCGTGCACCCGCCCTGGCTGTCTGCGCGTCGAAATGGTCGGCCGGCAATTCCTGCACGATTCGTCGGAAGCTATCGAGGTAGTGAACCAGCATATCTCTGACTCTGCAATTTGCAGAACCCGCATAGCGCAAGGCTGCGGCAAAACAAAGCCCGGCGATGATACAGAAGAGTGGCAAGTCCACACTCCGCAACGATAATACGTTGTCAAGTTTGTATTGGCTGCGAAACTCCAGAGGTAGGCCTTGCTGAAGCCAATCAAACGACGCGCCAATATTGCTCCACAGAATCAGGTTCTTCGCCAGTGTTCGAAGCAGTAAAACGTCGGGACGAACGTAATCGAACTGGAGAATAGAGTCGGGCACATCGATCTTGCGAGCCACTATCTGATCTTCCGTCTTCATATAAATGAGAGAAATAGCCACAGTCGCTGCAGTGGCAGAGCGGTCAAGAACATTGACAAGCTCTACCTTTTTCGTCGAGGATGCAAGACTGAGGAGTTGCTCGGTGATTTGCATGTCCAGTAAGCCTTTTCGATCACTGCCCTTTCCGAGATTGATGAAGCCAAGTGCAAATCCGGCCGCCAATCGATAGCCCTCGTTTCTCAAAGGGTCCTCTTCGTCCTCGTCGTCCATGAATTCGATTTCAGACATCATGATTTCGCTCATTCGCCGATGCTGGCTGTTGCAGTATAACAGTCCGATACCCATAATGCCTGTGGTTTGAACTTGATGGGAAAGATTCAGTTCTGCAGCCCCAGGAGGAAGCATACGAGTGACATGCACCGAAAGCAAGCGTGTGATCAAAGAGTCCATCGTGCCGATATGGGATACAGCGAGACCCAAGAGTAGGCCAATGGACGTCATGACATGCTTGGGGGTGAGATACTTGAAGGCCACCCATTTTGCTACTGATTTTAGGTGTCCATTCAAGCCGAGAGCAAGAAGAAATCCAGCATGTCTGTGACTAAGATCAGTTCCAGGCTTATTGAACACGATCCACGAAGTGTCGATGCCTTTTGCACGAGAGGATATAGCTAGCCCATAGGCGACGCCTTGGTGAAAGAATGCCCAATTGACCTTCTCTTCGGTGAACATAGACTTATCGACGCCGACAGCCACATTATTAGGCTTCACAATGCAGGTCAAATTGAAGCCCTGAACACTGAATTTTTGCGTGAGAAGAGGGAACCGGAAGCCATAATTCAGCATGCCGCGACCAGCAGGGCTTGCCAAGGTGCTAGTAGCAATTGTTGTGACTAAATCCTTTTGGCGTTCCAGATACTCTGGCTCTGACCAGATTGTTTGAGGATTGAGGCGCACCACCCTTGGCTTGGAGGCGGAGAGGAGACCCTGCGCTTCGTAGAGCCGCTTGTCTTCTCCAAACAACGCTTGTATCACCGCTTGGCGTTCTTCACTCTCTGGTTCTTCGATGGGCTGTATGTTTGTCTCATCTTTCACATCGTTCATTGCCTGCGAGTTGTGATGTGCAACTATTGAGGCGATCTATAACAGCGATCAGTATGGAAGCAAGACCAGACAACTCAAAATCAGTAGGTGGTCCTGTAAATATAACGTACCGCTCTATTGGGGGATGTGATGATGCTGTGTGGGCCTGCCTTCAGCACAGTATTTATATCACCGCGTCCCACCAGCTCGTAGAGGCCGTGGTCCCAATGGGGCGGTGGGTGTTGCTGACACCGACTGATCGCGTCTCGTAGTGGTACCGCAACGCCCTCAGGAAGTGAGTCGAGCATACCGGCCGTGAATCCACATATGTGCATGGCCTCTACCACCTGGACACTTGAATCGTAAGGTTTTGACACTTGGAAGAGCCGGCGAAAGATAAGCGTCCGTGGTGTAAGGTGTTCCCATTTTCGATCTTCTCGCTCTGCATCTCTATTGCTCTGCTGAACAAGAGTAGCATAAACATCCCCAAGAAAAGGGAATGAATCTGAACTGCGTCCTCCCAGCCGCAGTAAGATCCACTCGGAGATGCAAGGAACCATGCTAGGCTCTGGCAATAAAGCAAGTCGGACGTTCCTGTCTTTACTTCGAGTCAGTTGATAGCTAAACAATATGTTGGTAGTTCCTTACCGCAGTGAAACACAGTCTGTAGACCATTGATATCAGATTCATACCGCTCGGCAAATGTTCGCCACTGAAGCCACGTTGCGATCTGGTATAGAACAATCGTTAGGTTGTTGGAGGCAGCACCGTTCCCAGCCGCCATAATATCGAGTTTCTCTTCTTCCAAAAAAAGGTGCAAGGCCATAAAAATCCCGCAGGCTGAACTAGTCCGAATTCCATCGGGCAGCCCATGCGCTGTTGGGAGGTACCCAGATGGTCCAATGGCCTGGCTCCCGGACGTAGACATCATATAGGCTTGAGCAAGGCGCATAGCCTCTGATGCGCTCGTTTCTTTACAGCCCTCTTCCTCTAAAATCCTGCCAAATCCAAATGCCGCCACATCGTCATCAGTCATTGCCCAGTCCCAAGCTTTAGACATTGTCCAAGGCCGGACTGCATTGGAGCCTAGTGACTTCGGTGTCGGTGTCGATAGCTCAGGGTTGCGTTGTTCCGGCACCAACCTGCCATCGAATATTGAACTGTCTGTTATCATCAAGGCGAGGAAGATGACATACAGTTCTATAACAAGACCAGTCCACTCCAAGTCTACCGAAATGACAATCGCTTGAGGTTCTAGCCATTGCATAATTTGCCACCACCCAGCAACGATCTTCTCGGCGTAGGCCGCGGGGAGGACACTGCGTAAAACATTCAATATCTGACGAACGCGGGCAGTCCTCGGTTCCATCTTGATCTGGATCTGGTGGAACATGCCGTTATCGTCGACCAAATCGACAAGTCCTTTAGGCTGCGGGTGCCGAAGACCACTGATCCGAGGCCGGCTTGCGTCCAATTGCGGACTGTGGAAAGGCTCTTCGCAATCATATGACGAGTACACGTCTTGTTTGTATAGGGACAGCGACGGTAGTACGATGGTAGTCAACTCGCTCCAAGGAGCCTGGATGCTCAGCTGATTTTGTCCATCGTTCCCCTCCGAAAGAATAAGAATCATTGTTTGATCCCCGTCAAATATCTTGCAAGAATCTGCCACGTTCTGGGCTCTCCTCAGCTGACCCCATGTGATCGATGTTGCCTCGTTTTCTGCAAGCGGTGATGGGCTCCTCCGTGTCTGTATGTGGAGTGTTAAGAGTTGCAGCCGGGTGTCAATTGTGTCCTGTATGCAGATGAGGAGGTAGTTACGGTCTTGTTCGTCAACCGAGTAGGGCGTCCCAGTAACGATGAAGACCTTGCTCAATTTGTTGGCTGGAGTACTGGATAGTGAATACCGGAGGTTTGCTGTATCCATCGGGACGCTGCGTATCTTCGTAAACAGTACTTCCTTGCTCAGTCCGTCATATCCTGTGTCGTCAAGTCCCATACTGTGGAACCCTTCGAAGTCACCACCAGAACGTAACTCTTCCAGAAGTCCATCAACCGGGGCTTCTAAGAGGCTGTTCAAAGTCTGATTGTACATAACATTTGGGGCTGCAGAAGCCAGCCCCACACTCGCTCGGCCCCGTTGGCTGCCATGAGAGTCTGCGCGTCTTCCCGTTCCAGTAGAAAGTAGGGGCGTTTCAGTAAAGAGGGGTCGTTCCTGGGACGTTGAAAGGTCTGCTCTTGCCAGGAGAGAACTAACTCGGCGGGATTGTCGTCTTGTGGCCTCTGCTGCTCTATCTGTCTCGAGTGACAGAGCCATTTCCAATGAAGTGTCACCCTTGTCAAGCAATTCACCTCTGCGCGTCTTCTTTACCGGCAGAGTGCCACCTAGGCTCTCACGCATACTTGAATGGCGAGGTGTCGCAGTCCCACTTTGGAGACCGGGCTGCATTGAGCTGCGTCGGCGGGAGGTCGTTGATTTTGGCTTCTTCCGACGAGACGTGATTTGATCTCCGTTGTTCAGATATGTCATCCTCCATACGCTGTACATGCTTGTTTCGCGATTCACTGTAACTGCCAGAACGAGACTGTCGTTAATACCATTGTTGTTTGCTGTGATCCGGTCGTGCATGATGGACTCGATATGTAAAATCTCCTCGGCCGGGTCAAGAAATGGAGTCCTAGCAAAGGCTCCTAGCTTGCTTTTTTTTTCAGGCTGTGAAGCAACCAAACCGATTTGAAGCATCGGGTCTGCGAGGAACACAAGACGAGGCCACCCAGAGTCGCCAGTTTCTAACGGTGTATCCCACATAGTGTCGAGTGTCGAGCTGAGACGTAATGGCATGGGTCGCGGTCTACCAAGGCCAGCGGTCGAAAACGTTTGACTCTCTAATTCACTATCCATCGGTAGAATATGTGACGAAAGGAAGGAGTTTGGTGGAGCACGAGGAAACTTCAAAGTCACTGGTACTGTAGTGTCAAGCTTTGACTTGCGCTGGATGATGACACCGCGCGGAGCTGCAATAGCCGTCTCAACCTCGAATGGCATATGTATAACATACTCGCCCCCAGAGAATGAAAATACATGGGCTTGTGTCCTTAGGAAAACAATCAAGGTCTTGGAGAGGGTTGATCTTGTGGAAGGAGGTGCGCCCGTGTTACAGGATGTTGAGTCTTCGTTCTCGGTGTCGTTGTCGCCAGCAGGGAAGTATGCTAAAAGAACCTTTGATACTGGTTCCTTCTCGGCTTCGAACCGAAGACATTTTCCAACCTCGCCACCACGAGACCATATGGCACAGGTGTCGGTCGTGAAGAGCTCGTCCTCTCCATTCTCGTCGTTATGTATTTCCCAGTTGTACAAGTCCGGCGTTGGATTATACGGGAGTATATTTTCGGCTATAGCAAATCGCAGCCCAGCAGGTTCGTGTATTCCGGTAGATGTCACAGAAGCCATATTCAAATAATTGTAGGGGCCATAGAATGGAAAGGCCGAGATGACAACCTTAGTGATTATAAAAAGACAAGATACGGAAGTACAAACTAGGTACGCGTTGCGGGGAACGCGATGGTGCTAGTGTGGCTGTGTTTTGTGGCGCAACTCCATCATCGGCTAAAGGACTCTTTCATCTACCAAGTTTCCCTCCCGAAAATAATAGAGGTGGGCTGGGACAACAGGTCCACGCCGTGCTCATGTCTGCCTCTATGCCAACAGTACCCTCCGAGGTAGGATATATAGAAATTGACGCCGCGAAGAAAATCAGGGCCAAGGGTAGCAATACCAAAGTCACGAAGCCGTCGGCGACAGAAGGAACGGAAATTGCCGTCCAGCAACATGCAACCCATCCTAAAGTCTCACGGGCCTCTGAAAGAGATTCTTTCAACGCAGAGTATGCCAACGACAGTGGCGAAGTTGCAACAATGGACGGAAGAACAGGGGAGGACAGCCACTGTGATGATGATCAACAGGGGAATGTAGGAACCGACGGCAACGGCGACAAGGAAGAAGAAGAGGAAGAAGGACTACAACACGATGATGATGAAGACGGAGAAGAAGATGTCGATGACGAAGACGATGAGGAAGAACCGAAACTAAAATACGTCAGGCTCACACAAAATATGGCTGGCATATACCGGAATGGAGACGCGACGAGCGCGTTCCTTGTTGCCGGTGACAAGATGGTTTGTGGCGACCCAACTTCTGTCTAAGCGGTTATCTGAATCCCTGACTTTCCCTAATTAACTTTTTGCCAGATCGTGGGCACCCACAACGGAAATATTGTAAGTTGCATGTCTGTAGCCTCAAATCTGAAACTTTCTAACCGAATGCACAGCATGTATTCCAACTGCCCATGTTCTACCCTCTCCGAGTCTACCACGCCCATTCTGCTTCGGTTACCGCCATATCAATTTCTCCGTTTCCTCCGTTACCCAATCTCAAATCTGATCAGCTCAGCAAGATTGTCGCGGAAAGCGGATCAGGCATTGCGCACCCGTCATCGCGTCGTGCTGATGTGCCGCCCTCCACCCCTCCTCGGAAGTTGAGAGACGCTACAGCGGTCCTCAACATACCATCGAACAATATTTACATAGCAACAGCGTCTATCGATGGAAATGTATGTGTTCAGTCTCTCATGGACCCCAGAGATGTGCAGCTACGAAACTTTGCACGACCTGTGCAGACAGTAGCTCTATCTCCAGAGTACCGTCAAGATCGAACGTATCTATCGGGGGGGCTGGCTGAAAATCTCATATTAACTGTGGGTGGCCAGCCCGGCAGAAGCACATCCACCACCGTCGGGACTGCTGCTGCGGCTGCATCCGGCTGGCTCGGAAGCATTGGTCTTAGCACGAACACAGGAAGGGACACCGTCCTTCATGCTGGAGAAGGTACCATCAATACCATCAAGTGGTCGCTGTCCGGAAAATACGCTGTATGGTTGAATGAACACGGCATCAAAATCATGCGGACTAAAATTCAGCTCGAGAGTGCCGATGCAGAAAGTGCCTGGAAACGCATAGGACACATCGACCGTCCCCAAACAGACGAATGGGATATTATGGCGAGTGTGTGGAAGGGGAGGGTTGAATGGATTGACGAGCACAATGTTGATGATGACGACAGTTTGAACCCGCACGAACCGGGTGTCCCTCATGTTAAAGAGCAACAGACCAGTAGCACCAAATCGATTGAGAGGCTATTAGTCGGATGGGGCAGCACGATTTGGATTATGCATGTTCATCCCGGTGGTGTCGGGGTCGGGAAAAATGCTGGAGAGAGATCTGTGGGCAAGGTCGACATTATCAAGATGTAAGTTGGTGGCCAGGAAGCATTCCCGCTGCCCACCGTATCGCTAACAACGCATAGCCTTCGCATGGATTGTATCATATCTGGGATAGCGCTCTACACAGAGAACTTGCTCTTGATATTGGCGTGCTGTCTGGCAGAGGATGCCGACAACGCGGAGACACAGGAAAGCAAGCGCAAAGGTCACAAGTCAATGCCCTCAACTAAGGCCAATATCGGCGAGCCATCGGGCAGCATTCACCGTCGACAAAACAACCAGCCTCCAGAGCTTCGACTGATTGATCTCGCGTCACAAGCAGAGGTTGACAAAGACGTACTCGGCGTCAGCCGTTTCGAACGATTATCCGGGGGTGATTACCACCTAGGTGTTCTGCCTGCACAGACTGCAGCAGCAGCAGTGTCATCAAAAGGGGCGCTGGAGTCCCTTGCCGATCTCGGGGCGGACATGTGGAATGCCGCAATCAATCCGAAAATGCTGTTCAGCTCTAGTGCGAGCATCAAGAGCAAAGGGAGCAATGACAGCACGACGATTTCTAGGGCTTCCACAAACACGACAACGGGACGCAGCCTTATTCACCGTGATATCCATCCATCTCTGGCTAAGGCTGGGGTCAAAATTTTTATTCACAGTCCTTACGATTGCATATTGGCTACACGGCGTGATATCTCGGACCACCTCGGCTGGCTGTTGGAGCACCAGGACTATCAGAAGGCATGGGAGCTTGTTGACGAGAGACCCGACGCCTTTCTTGCAAATGAAGGTTATTTGGAGCGTACAGCCTCATCGTTCGAAGGGGGGCCAGCAGCACAAGCCCATGACGACTTTTTCGGGGACTCCGTACTTGACGCGCTCAGTAAAATAGCCAACTCGCCGGCCGAGAGGGAGAAGAAACGGATTGGTGAGCTGTGGATAAAAGAACTGGTAGACTTGGGCGATTGGGCCCGGGCCGGCCAAGTGGCCGGCAAGGTATTACGCTCGTCTGACCGATGGGAGAAATGGGTGTGGACCTTTGCTGGGGCGGACAAACTAGACGAGATTACCGGATTCATTCCAGCAGAACCACTACAGCCGCCAATACCCAGAACAATTTATGAGGTGGTGCTTGGCCACTATTTGAAGGTCGACAAACCTCGCTTTCGGGAATTGCTTGAGCAGTGGCCAAGCGAGCTGTTTGACATCAGCACAGTCGTCACAGCATTGGAGAACCAGCTGAACTACTGTGACGTGCGCGAGGACAGCATCGACGACGGAGAAAAAGGGCGCGATTGGCGTATTGTGGTAGAGTCGTTGGCCCGGATGCACGAAGCCAATGGCCGTCATCGGGAGGCTCTGCGGAACTACATCAAACTTCAAGATGCCGACTCTGCCTTCCGCCTGATCCGGAACAACCATCTGGCGGACGCGGTCACTGATGATATTCCGAGCTTCATCGCACTTCGCGTGCCAGCCGGTCAGGCTGACCAGATGACTGCCGCAGAGCTGGAGGAGTCAACGGCTGAGGCTATCACGCTTCTCGTTGATGAGGCTCAGCACGGACTTGTACAACCAGAGACTGTCGTGTCGCAGCTGCAGGAGAAGAAGCTCAATCTGTACACATTCTTCTACCTACACGGCCTGTGGGATGGCGACGGCATCCGGGGACATCAGGGCGAGTCTCACGACCGGCTTGTTTCGGAAAGTAGGGCGCAGTTGGATGTTTTTGCCGATCTCGTCGTCCATTTATTCGCGTTATTCGACCGCTCACTACTCATGGAGTTTCTCAAGGCATCCACCTCGTACTCATTTGAAAAGGTTCGCAAGCGCTCATTGCCTTGTTTTCAACCCCGAATGACCTAACATGCACTACAGGCCGCTGTTGAATGCGAGAAGTACAATTACATTGACGAACTGGTGTATCTTTACTCAAAGACTGGGCAAATGAAGCGAGCTCTATACCTGATTATCGACAGGCTTGGCGACGTCAGCCGGGCTATCGAGTTTGCAAAGGAGCAGGATGACCCGGACTTGTGGGACGACCTGCTCAACTATAGTATGGACAAGCCGCGGTTTATACGGGGGCTTCTTGAGGAGGTCGGCACGGCAATTGATCCGATTACGCTCGTCCGTCGCATTCCCGAGGGTTTGGAGATCGAGGGTCTGCGAGACGGCCTGCAGCATATCATGAAAGAACACGAGATCCAACACAGCATCAGCTCAGGTGTAGCTCGGGTGCTGCGCAGTGAGGTGGCCATGGCACAGACTTCACTGCGACGGGGCCAACGTCGAGGTATCAAGTTTGAGGTGACGCAAGCGGTAAATACAGCCATGGATGTCTCTGAGACAGCTGAAGCTGTAGAAAACGACACCGCCGACGCCGACGCGCAGACCCTGGGCCCTCGTCTTGCGACCAAACAGACAGCTGGCCGTTGTGCAAAGTGCCTAATGCTCATCACCGAATGGGAGACAGATACTCTTGTTGGATTCGCCTGTGGGCACGTGTTCCATCTGACGCATTTGCTGGGTCTGCAGCCGGACGAAGCGGCCCGTCGCGGATTCGGTGGATTGGGTGACGATGTAGTGCAGAGCCGTCGTAATGTCATCGGGACAAAAATTACTCATGCCCGGCTGCTGCGAGACAGCCTTCGAGATGGCTGCCCTGTGTGCAGGGCAGCGAAAGCGCGGCCGTGAGGCTGCTTCCTGTTTATTCCTTGGACCGACTCTTCGATGATTGCGTGTATGCTCGTATCTGCAACTGGTGTGCCTTTCTTTGCCGTCTTTCTTCTTTTCTTATTCGTCGCTGTCGTCCGTAGTTTGCTCTATTTCCCCTCGACAATATATATCTTGGCACCTTACCCAGTCTCCCTGTCAGCCAGGAAATCCTCCCCTGGCCATCTTCCGTGTCCGCTGGTCACGACGGTTGTGGTTGGCCCGGCTGGACTTACTGGCTTCCTTGCGCCTCCTCGCCTGCTCTGTCTCCTTCTCTCCTGATGGTCCTTCGACATTACCGCCTCTGCCACCTCCTCCCCGTACGGATCCTCTTCCACCTCTCATGGAGCCTCGTCCTCCCCTACTGCCACCACCGCGCGACGGAACCGTCCCGTCGAGATCGGAGTCTTCTTCGTTCCCTTCCCCGCCGTGTGCCCTCCAAGATGTCCGCGCCAGCTCGGTCTGCGATCCAGCAAACGTGCTAAACCTCGCCTCCAGCCTTCGCTTCTGCTGCGGATTACGTGACAACATTAATCCCCATCCCTCGATCGCCTCATCTGTCATACCCGTGTCGTCTCGCAGCCGAGTACGCACCTCTCCCCGTCGCGTTGCCGAATTCCTGTCAAATACCGTCGGCGTTTCTCGGTACGCAGCGAAAAGAGCTTCGTCCTTGGCACTCTCTAAATCGTCAGCGCCTGTAGCTGTAGAGCTGTCGACTGTGCCTCCGACGTCTGCAGCGTCATATGTGTCGTCTCGCTCATCATCGTCGGAATCAAAGGCCGCCAACGCAGAAAGGATTGCTGCCTTTTGAGGCGCTTGCGAACGGTCTCGGAGGATATCATCATCTGTCCTCTTCGACCTCTGCTTGCCAAAATGTAGCTTGGGCATCTCTGCTGCCAGAGCAACAATACTCTCATCACTGAATGCATATTGACGGCTGGGGGTCAGGGGTGGCGTTGAGTGCGGAGCGGGATCGGCATGGTAGCTTGCGCCTGGCTGATTGGACGGTCTTTGTTCTTGTCAGTTTATTGCCACAAAAAGGTTGAGAGTCGGGAAAATGAAAGTCATATCAACATACAGATTCTCAGAACGGTCAGAAGTTGCCAAGTGCTGAGGAAGTGAGCCTTCCAGCAAATGCAGGACAACCTGCTCGGAGTTCTCGCCATATTCATCGAGAAGTCTGGCCACAAATGCAGAGCCAAGATCAGGAAAGAGGTCTTGAATCTGGGTGATTTGACTGAGCCGATGAACAAAAAGATGGCCTATCCGATCTTCTGGGCCGATCGTTGTTGTTGATTTGCCTTTCTTCTGTTTCGTCCTGAATCGCCTCTGTGGTAGTTGCAGACCGGCGCCTCCCATCTTGCGATATTTGGCCAAGTCATTCAAAACGGAAACCATCCGTGCCTTGGATGATGCTGCTGCCTCGGATCTCTGCTGGAGAAGCGGCAATATTGGTGAGGAAGTGACGAGTTCGCTCAATAAGGAGTTGTTCGTATTGCCGGTATTCGCGTCCTGCTCATTGGTAGCGCCTAGTATGGAATACAGAGCGTCTATTAGCTGTGAGTATTTTGGCGTGCTGTCCTCCATAAGGCCCTTGAGGCATAGGTAAACGTTGGTAACAGCATGTTTGCGTAGGGATAAGGTCATAACCCGGAATGCGGCAACCAGCGTATCGATGTAGTCGCTGCCAGCTAAGAACAGGGTAGCCGCAGCCGGCCATGCATGAACCAAATGGTTTACGTCGTGGAGACACTTCTCCACCGCTTTGAGATCTCCATGGCTTCCTGAATCCAGATTGTCCACAAGGACCTTTTTCAGCCCTGACAGAGATCCTTCTAGCAAGTCGGTTGCTTGCTGGGGCAGTCTTTGTAGGGCCTGACCGGCTCGCCGCTTTTCGAACGCATGGCAGAAGTCTGCAATAAACTCCCAACGAACGAGAGGGCCAACAGGTAAAGATTGCGGCTGCTGCAGAATTCTTATTGTCAGAAAGTAGCTGGCCTTCTTGAGTCGCTTGGCAGCGGGATCGTCGCTAAAGAACGACAGTCCCGACGTGGCGAGACCATGAACGAGGCCAACAAGGAACAGCTGCATCTTTTCATCCTTCATAGATGTCGCTGTGAATTCGTCGTCCCGCCGTGAAAGATGGACCCCTATCAAGGCGAGCCATGATTGTAAGCACACCGTCCGTTCGGTGAGATTAATGACATCTCGTCCAACTGCCGGTGCCGGGAAGGGTGCGAATAACGGTAGAGCTGGCTCCATCGAAAGCGTATTGCATGTACAGGTGCACTATGTTCTCACCGCTTTTCGTTCTCGTAGAGCTGACAGAGAAGACACGAAGCTCAACTGTTTGGACGGTCGGAGGCGAAGAAATTGAAGCTTTGTCTCCAAATTGCTCCACTTTCCTACATTGCGCTTGCCACCATGACTCAATCCGGTGAACAAAAGTCGTTGCTACAAAATAAAGTTCCTATGTAATACTCTCAAATCACGGCGATATATCGTAAATGTACCTTATTCCAGTAGACGCAAGACATGCTATATATCAACCAATCTTTGCACATGTATATGTAAAAAAAAAACTACCTCTACCAAAGTTTGTCCCAGCCATGCCGTACTAAAAGTCCCACAAACACCACTCTCTCTTTGGTGGGAATTCTGGCATGAGGCCTCCGTCAAATTTGCCAGTCCTTGTGAGAGTATCATACTGCGTTTTCATGTCGTCGTTGTACGCCTCCTTTGAGAGCTCTGTGTCTTTGTTGTATGGGGGGGGTCCTTTCGGAAACCATATTTTGACAGGTTTACCTACAGCATTGAAGATAACGGGAACTGAAACACCGTCGTTTGTTTGATAGGAAACGTCCTTCCCCTTGAACTTGACAAGATTTCCGGATGTATCACACGCGGCATAACTCTCAATAGGCGGGTGCTGACGCTCTGCAGCAGGAGTAGTAGGAACGGCCACCTTGAATGTTACTTGTAGAGGATCAATAGACGTATGTGCTAGATCTACCACTCGGGTACCGCTAAAGATTCCTGAACCGTTAAGCTGACCGAATGCGGGCTGAGCTTGCACGGCTCTCTGAAAAGGATTTGGCGCGGAAACAGTGGCAGAGTCAGGTTGGTTAGATGGCGTCGGTGCCGCTCCAACTAATGCGATGTCTGGATGAGTGGTCTGCCCCCCCCCAAATGGATTTGCAACCGCCTTGGTTTGCCCAAACGTATTCGGGATGGCACTCACGGCAGACTGGCCAAAAGGATTCACCGGAGCTCCTTTGGCGCTGCCGAAAGGATTCGGCGCGTTGCTGCCGGCTGTCGTATTAGGCTTGCTCTCAGCAGCAAATGAGCGTGTCGTATTCCCAGCGATGGCAGAAAATGGCGACAAGCCAGTGCTCAGACTAGAGGGCTGTCCAAACGCAGTCCCACTTCCAAGCTTCGAGGTCTGGCCAAATCCACCTGAGCTCGGCTCTGGCTGGGAGGGCGGTCCAAATACGCTGGCCGACTCGCCGGACGTGCCAGCTGCCTGTGCGAACTTTGCGAATCCAGAAACGTTGGGTCGTCCAAAGGATGGTGCTCCAAATGACGGTGCTCCGAACGCGGGTTTTTGTGCCAGACTAAACGGTTGGCCGAACGCAGACATTGCGCCCAGCTGTGTGGGTTTCCCGAATGCTGATACGCTCCCAAGTTGTGACGGCTGTCCAAACCCTGATACCCCCCCTAATTGAAGTGGCTGTCCAAGTGTTGACACTGGTTGAGATGGCTTTCCAAATGATGTCCCAGGGCTGGGCTGTGGGGGCTGCCCAAACGGTCCGTTTCCGGGCTGGGCAGCACGTCCAAAGACGGCGCCAGTACCCTGAGAGAAAGGGGATGTAGTTGACCCAAAGCTATTGGCAGGTATAGCAGGTCGGCCAAACGGATTTGCAACAGTAGACTGCTCTGCGGAGTTAAAAGCGCCACCCTGATGCCCTGCTCGGCTTCTTCCCGCCGCAAAATCCCCCGTTGTCATTGATGAAGAGTTAGTAATGCAAGTGTCTAGTCTGTTTGGATGTTGTTTTCCGGCTTCCAAGACAAATCGCATGGCTTCGGCGGGATTTTTGATTGCATTATCCATCTGTCGCTGGATTTGCTGGTAGAGTAAATCGATATCATTGATCTGTCGCAAAGGAAGTCAGCACCGCCTCTTCAGGGTTTGCATTCAACAATACTGTGAATAGG
>JADHKJ010000134.1:0-23265 GCA_019925595.1 Grosmannia huntii
CGTTAGGACAAGCTCATAGCATGCTTGCAGGTATTCTTCGAGGGTTGTCTTGCGGGTTTGGCGTATCGCCTGCTCTGATAGCGCTTCTGCTTCTTCCTTTTGGCGTCTCTCTTGCTTTGCTCGCGCTTCTGCTTCTTCCTTTTGGCGTCTCTCCTGCTTTACTCGCGCTTCTGCTTCTTTCTTCTCATTTTGAAGTGTTTTTATCTGACGTAAGAGCTCTTCATGCGTCGGGACCGGGGTTTTCTTAGTAGACGCAGTATTCGGGGGTACCTCTGTGGCAAGCTGGTTAGACGGTAATGGTTGTTCTTGGGAAGACGTAGCAGAAGCGGCCTCGCTAATGTTTTCAGAGTGGGAAGACATGATCGGCAAAGCGTAACAAGTAGTAGAAAAGGTTATGCAGTCAATATTGCCGGAAAGTCTGGTGCTGTAAGGAACGTAGTTTTGTGATTTTTTCAGAGAAAAGCGCGAGTTGGGCACACACGTAATTTCTTTACGTATTTATCTCCTCTTGTTTTGTCTAAGCTTTTGCGGCACAGTGCAAAGTGAAAACCTTAACCAGAAACATCGTTATTCGCACCAAGTCCCACTTCGCCGGCCTTACCCCCTCTATAGCCTTACCACCGGCCATAGACTATAGCCACATAGTCTGCACAAGCTCGCCGGTAAATTACGGACAAGTAGAAGAAACTAATAAGGAAGAGGGTAGGAGGGTAGGAGGGCTACTTATGGGCAAAGGAAGTAAGCCTGTTTGCACAAGTACCCCCTTTCTTTTTTAGCTTAGTTACTAACCAGTTTAATTTACCTAACAGTAACTTGTCCTATTAGGCTAGTGTTAAGGGTGTACTTGGGTAGGCTAGGTAAGTCAGGCAGGCAAGGAGGTATTTCTTTAACAGGAGGAGGCAGCGGTATATTCAATAGCTAATTCTTGCCTCTTGCACTCTGAGGGAGTGCGGGAGGCGCTCTTTATCGTAAGCGCACCTCTTGCGCACCAGGTGCGCAAGGCAGGCGCGACCCCGCTTCTACTTGGCCCGTGCGCCAGCACGTGCTGTGGCCTGTGCGCAGACTGCGCCACGCAGCCTGTGCCATAAGCACCGCTTTCAGACCACGATGCGCATTCAATAAGTTCATACTGCATACGGCTTGCGCGGCCTGCGCCGGTGCCCTTCCTTGGGCGGCGTTACAGAGCAGTAGGCCGACGCTTACTAGTCTTCTACAGTTTATTAAGTTAAGGTTTAAATACAACTATGCATAACTGTAAGGATCCAGCCCAATGGGAGAAGTTACTGTTGGGTATGTAACGGGCTATGGCCCGGTGTAAGTCCTCGGCTCCGCCCTCGGCTCGGAACAACCAGTAGGCCGTGTCACGTGGCCTACCGCGCGACCCGACCAAACCCAATTGGGCGCACGCCAATTGGCACATTGCGCCCATCTTGCGCGCTGCCACGGACCAATGGGAGCACAGGCGGTCTGGAAGTCACGTGATGATACGGATAAGGATCGCAAGGAATGCAGGAATCGCAGCCTAAGGTTTGCGATCCAAGCGATCCAGGAAGAAATGAAAGAAGCACTCGTGTATAAAAGAAGGGAGGAAGCAGGCCTGTTTGTGTAGATATATTTCTTCTTCAGCTTAGTTTTCAACCAGTTTGATTCACCCAACAGTGACTTCTCCCATTGGGCTGGATCCTCACAGGGTAAATCAAACTGGTTAAAAACTAAGCTAAAGAAGAAGAAAGATATCTACACAAACAGGCCTATTTCCTTCCTTCTTATATAGCTTCCTCCTTCTCTTCCTTAGTTTACAAGACCCCTCCTTACTAGCCCCTGCTCCCTGCCTGTGTAAGTTACAGTCAGGCATCAAGTGGAGCAAACTATAGCCGAGAGGTGGAGGCTTGGAAAGGGGGTCGTAGGCGGCGCGCAGGGCGTGCGCAGGAAGACTGCAAGATGGGCGCAATGTGCCTTCTTGCGCAGGTGCTGTAAGGATCCAGCCCAATGGGAGAAATCACTGTTGGGTGAATCAGACTGGTTGAAAGCTAAGCTAAAGAAGAAGAAAGATATCTACACAAACAGGCCTGCTTCCTCCCTTCTTATATACACGAGTGCTTCTTCCATCTCTTCCTCTAATCACTGTTAATCACCGTAATCACCGTGATCACCCTTGATCACCGTGGTTGTAGTGATCACTCCTGATCACTCCCGATCGTAGTAATCACTCCCGATCACCGTAATCACCTTTGATCACCGTGATCGTAGTGATCACCCTTGGTCATCGTGATCGTAGTGATCACTCCTAATTACCGTAATCACCCTTGATCACCGTGATCGTAGTGATCACTCCTAATCACTACCGATCGTAGTAATCACCGTAATCGCCCTTCTTGTCACGTGATCTCCAGACCGCCTGTGCTCCCATTGGTCCTTGGGCTTGGAAAAGGGGTTCGCAGGCGGCACGCAGCGCGTGCGCAAGACAGGCCACATGACACGGCCGACCGGTTGTTCCGAGCCGAGGGCGGAGCCGAGGACTTACACCGGGCCATAGCCCGTCACATTAACGATAGTCTTACTAGACGGCGGTGCTATTATGCGGCTAGTATAAAGAATAATCTCCTTACGTAGCAGTGGTTTCGTTGCTATAGCAGGTATAGGGCTAAGGTTGCCGTAGTGTTTAGTTGTTTGTTATAGCAAGGGGTTAGTTTTAAGTGCGGAGAGCTTGGCCGCGTATTAGGGGGTGGGTAGTTAGCGGTAGCCGGCACGGCCGTAGTGGCCGAGGGCGACGCCGTAGTAAGACGGAGCGCCTAGGATGTAATCGTATAGAAAAGCCGTTAAAGGATCGTGTTAATGGCAGTGCCTACATCGTAGTTCGCCTTATACACGATTAAGAAGGCGGTGCTAAGGCGTCCGCGTGGCCGTGTAGGATGCCGCAGATTTTAGCGACATCTTCGAGGACGTCGGTGGTTAGCAGTGCAGTGTTAGCGGCCGTAGCCGGGGTCCGGAGGATGATAGGCGTAGTGTTGTTTTCCGGCGGCGTAAAGGGTGCGGCCGGCGTTTCGGCAGCCGTGCGGCTGCGCTTGGTTGGGGACCGCTGCGGCCCGTCGGAGACGACGATAGCGTCGCTCGTGGGACGGGGGGGCGGGCTGATGGTTAGTACTGAGCTGTTAGCCGTCGGGGGCCGTGCGCGCTTTGTGGCCGTCGGGGGAGGCAAAGCGGGAGTGCCGCGTTGCCGCGCCGTGGCGGTGCGAAGCGTTCTGGACGCGGCGACGGGCATGCCGGTGGCAGTGACGGGTGTAGAGAAGGATGTAGGGGAACGGGGATAGATGGGAGGATGGGCTGCCGCTGACGGCTGACGGGTTGTTTCTAATGTTGTTCTTTTCTCTTGGCGTCTGTGCCATTCTATAATAGTGACCTTAAAATTCGAAGATGTTTTTAGGCGTTTTGAGCAGTTTGCACCTACTTTTTGGCAGACTATGGTGGATTTGGACAGAATTAAAGAAATTCTACAACTACGTCACTTTGAGTTTCTTCAAAGTACAGCGTCAATCTAGGTTAGGATACAGATATTGCACAGTTTTTGGTTAGGATAATATAGCAAAAGGCGTCTTACTCTAACATGTAACATGGTTGATAAGCGAGTCTCTCAGACAAGCGGGTCGCTCACTTTTCCAATCCTTCGTAACAGAAAGAATAATTGCGCAACCACAACAAGTCAAATCAATTCACACTATTCAGAATCATATACATTAGCTATTTCTACATCCTTTTGACAAGTGCGCGCATTATGTCCTCTTTCGCCGCATGTGCCACAGCACCGTCCGCCCGGTTCGGCCCTCCTTTGCCGACCACTTCTTGCGCGCGTCTCTTGTTGTATTTGCTCTTGGGCGTCCTTCTCGTCTATGAAATCATGTCCCTCTTGTACCGTAATAGATCCTCCAATCCGTACATTTGGGTTTTTTTTTGGTTTTTTTTTAGCTCTCCGTCGTTTGCTAAGTGCCGTATTTACCCCTTGGAGTGTCCGATTCTCGGCCGCCAACAAGGCGTATGAGTGCATCTTTGCCTGCGTACCTTTTGCAAATTGGTTAACAGCATTAAAATGGGAGTCGGAGAGTTGCTTTAGTGACCAGAAATGCGACTTTTAATAAAAGTAGACTGCGAAACAGCCTCCGTTGGGTTGTGTGGTGTTTGAGAGTCCTAAGGGTCGGCGGTCGTTGGACGAGAGCCAGAAAGTGTGGGAGGGGGGGGTGCATAGGCACGAACTGCAGCCTGCTGGTTCCCAGCGGCAAGCGCTTTCCAGTGGTGCAACCGGAGCTCCTCAAAACTTTGTTCTGTCTGCTGGCCTCCAAATAGTTGGCCTGGTGCATCCCGTCCAGGGCCGTATGCTGAGAAAATCCATGATGGCCGCTCATCCGTCAAGTCCTTGACAATGCCAGCGGTTGAAATGTTATATGGATTGTCTGCGACGTCACGCAAGAACATTAGCAACAACGCGTTGTTTCGAAATTTTCGCTCAGAACCATGACAAGACAAAGCTTCCATAGCAAAATCTACGTACCATGGTCATTCTGTCCAATCGTCAGAGAAGTCGGGCTGCTAGATGGCGCTCCAAAAGCGCCAAATCGGTTTTGGCTCGCTATTTGGTGCTCATATTTGCATGAATCTGTGAGGGAGGCTATCAGAAAGCAAAAAGAGAGAAGAAGAATAAGGACAGGAAGACATACTCCCAAACCTGCAGTTTCCCTGTACCCAGAATTTGCATACTGCCATCTTCTGTTTCTGACATCAACGCTAATTCGAGGGGCATCCAAGAAGAACTAGCTGCTAGAAGTTATTCTCTGTGTTATGGGTTCGAAGTCTACGGCGCAGTCGCGATACTGACTAATAGTGGACAAACATGTTAAGTGGGTCAGTTTTCCTGTTCGAAATGTCGATGAGTAATTAGCGGACAAGTGGCACACGTGATCCTCAGACTCGCCGCACCAACAGCAAGTCAAACTCAGCTTTGCATTGATACAGGTAAAATAGCGAATAGCACTAGATTTATCACGAACTCGGATTTGTTCCGTTCGCAGAATACAAAAATCCCTCGAACCTGCTGCTATTATCCGCATAGTAGAAACCTTCCCCTCCTCCGAAGCTTGCCAGAAGGACGCGTTGTTAGCAAAGCGTATTTGTAGACATTTCCTGGGTCTCTCGCTCGCGGAGGTGTCAACCGGCTTTTGGCTGTTGTCACCAGTCAGCTGCGTGTTATCGGCCTCATCAATAACAACGGCATTAGCAATCTGCTCTGGTCTGCCATGGAGCAAAGCAGTTACATGATTTCGCTTGTCGCAGGCATTTGCAGAATAGATCTGGGTCAAGAGATTCGATTGCATATATGGCCCTGCTCAGCTGCCCCCACTAGATATGTCAAAATACCCAACCAAGTGGACTCGTAGCTGACAAAAAACACCACTGTACTCCGTATCCAGACAAAATCAAGATGTATAGGTTCGGGCACGAAATTCAATCATAGGCCCGTTCTTCAGGCTAGTAAATGTATCCACCAGCTGGAACTCATCCGGTCGGTGGCGTCCCCATGCCGCATGTGCGCTACCCTCTCCTGGGTCCATGATCCCAATGGCACGTTGCATATCATAAAGAAACAGTACCCGGGCCAACGTTGTAGTCATCTCGGCGTATGCTAGCCCCTTACCTATACAGCCACGAGGGCCGATGCTAAACGGACAAAAAGCTGACTGGGCACGGCTGACCTCCTCTTCGGTTACAGCTTTAGCCTCACAACCCAATTGATCTTTGAAAGATGCCGATCGGAGAATGTTCGCGTCTTTTATCCATCGTTCCGGAAGATAAGAGAACGGCTCAGGAAAGTATTCAGGATTGTGGTGGATCGCATAGTGTGGTGTGCCGATGACTGTGCCCTCGGGTATCATGTCGGCGCCGATTTGGATGCCACCCGGGAGTACCTCCCGTGGTAGCAGACCGCCAACAGATGGTGAAAGTCGCATGGCCTCGTCAATACAGGCACGGAGGTAGGTGCATCCTGTAAGCTGAGAGCCTTGGCGGATTTCCTCTACGGTAGAGAAGACACTGCGCACTTCCTCGGTCACGCAAGCCAGTGCCGTTGTATTTCGAGCCAGATAAAACAGTGTGGCTGCCATCGCCGTCGATGTTGTGTCTGAGCCAGCAATAATGCTGGCGCTCATGTTTGTTAACAATTTTCGTCTATCAGTTTACTCTCCGGGGGCTTATGGACCAAGCATACAGCAAATTTGACTCTCCCCACAGTTCAGGCATGCTGAACCCAGCCCCCGTTTTTGGGTCTCGGGCTTTTAGAAGGTGGTAGAAGAAGTCACGGCGGTCGACTTCGTCTCCAAGCTTTGTCCGTATGCCAAGCTGGGTGCGGCTGTAAGCCATATATTTGGCCCTTCCTTCTGAGATTTTGTGAAAGAGGACTTTATCGAGGCTGAGCCTGTCAATGATTGGCATAGTTCCACACTTGTTCTATTAGTAATACTCATGTTCTGGGTCAACTTGGACATACAAGAAGATGTCTCTGTGCAGCTACACCAACCAGGTTGATGGCGTATCTATTGTCTGGACTCTCTAGCATGCGGAATGCCTTCCCAAAACACAAGTCGCCCAGAATATCCATGGCGAGGTAATTGCACCAATCGGCCATGTTTTTCGGAGAAGACCACTCCTTACTGCTCGCAAGGCTGTGACTGGTGGCACGACCAATCTCGTCGCAAAAAATGCGTATGTTGGCGAGAAGGTACCGCTCCATTTCCTTCATTGCCCCGTCCGAGAACGCCTGCGAAAGAACCCTTCTCTTGCGAGCATGCATATCCATTTCACGAGTGTTGTGGGTGTTGGGTGCTGGATGAACAAAAGCATCGTAAAAGTCTGATTTGCGCACATTGGCTCGGAAGCCATATATCTCCTTGAGCGCAAAATTACTGTTAAAGGAGAGGCTGTTGGGGCCAAACCGTACAGCGCTACCTGTTAACGCACAACGTCGGTTAGATTGAGTCGCTAAATAATTGAGTTCATTGACGGGTTCTTCTCCGAGGTATCGCACCATAACTCTCATGCAGTCTCCAAAATTCAAGATGCCGCTCGCCTTTCCAGGCGTAGTATAGCATATATGCATCCGATACTTTGGCAAACAAAGGTCCGGGGTAATTCGCTAGCGGATGAAAGAAGACTCTGTAAAACACCAGGCTGATGACCTGTTTTATAGTATCAGTAAGATGCGGAGCTTAGATGGCCATTTTCGGCGGCGACATTATTTATATATGCGTACATATGTTAGTAGCATGGCAAATATAGCCTCCACCCAGTAGGTAAGGTGCCCAATCTGCATCTCCATTTTGTGATTTGGCAAACTCATAAATAAGACTAGGATAGAACCCGATCTCATAGATGGTGATAACCCCATCGTATTTATTGCCCTTCATCCCGCTGTTATCCGATCCTTTGGTACGCAGTAATACCCATTTGTTGGTCAGCCGCGACAAATTTTCGGCTTTATGCGGCTTAGTCAAAGAGTGCTGTCTCGTAGTAAGATACCATTTCCCCGCACGCAAATAGTAACCCTGAAGCAGCAAAGGATGCTCGATATTGCGCTTCCGCATCTAGAGAGGGTGGTTACCTTTATACAGAGGGCTGACGTTTGAATGGCCGGCGGGAATCTTAAATTTAACACCTGCGAGGTATAGAACTTTTCCAATAATCTGTTCGGCGAGGGCTGTCAAAACCATTTAAGGACAAGTCGAATTTGAGGCCGTTTCGAAAAGGAAACGAAAGTACGGCCAAGTGTTGCAGCACAATAAAATCAGCAGTGTGATTTTCATCATTGTTCCCTTTTCGTAGCTACACGTCGTAAAACTAGAAAAACAGGTGTGGTTCATGGAGGTGCCTTTCAAAGCCCCCCAAACAGCGTTTAACCACCGGAAACCACTCCAAACACAGCTAGAACACCAGACCAATGCGTTTATGCTGTCTTGGCTTGAGTGGGCGTAACCTTCTTGCCATCCTTGTTGTACCGTACGCGCGGCGGAGGCGCGCGGTTGCGGCGGCCAACGCGCGAGCGGACACTGTGACTTCGTTAGCAAATCTAGCTCGATATTGGGTCCAACTTTGAAGAGGTTGTGGATATGGGAGACGAATGCGCCGGCATTGGTAACCCAACACATCTGTCTCCAGGGAGAATTTTGGCCGCCAAGGTTCTTCTCAGTCGCCCGTGCCAGGTTGTCTCTCGACTACCCCAACACGTTGCCTCTCCCAAGGGCAAACGTACCGAACGATCTTGCCATGAATGGCACAAGACACGCAGTACTGCAGCTTGAGGTACATCTTGGGGACGGTGTAGTCTGCAAAGACGGATGCATCCGAGATATCACCTGTTCCAGGCTGTTAGCGTTCCGGAGGTTTGATCAACTACCTGGCGGGGTTGTAAGAGGTTTTTGGGACATACGAATAGCAGCAGATTCAACCATGTTGCGGATAGTAAAGCGCTTGATGGCCTTGTCCTTAGGTGTGCATCGTGAGCAGTTCGAGCAGCGAATAGGCTTGACGTGGCCGCGACCCTTCTTGTTGCGGCCGCTGTAAGAAAGAGGCGTCAGTATTAACCACAATCGTTACGTTTTATTTTCGTCCATGTGTCTTCGTAAAAACAAACATACTTGTTCTTTCTCTTTTTAACCATTTTGACGTTTTTGATGGTCTTGTAGTGGAGGATGGAGTGGTGTTGAGAGAACGAAGATGATCTATTCAACTCCACTACGAAAAAAAATGTCTTTGAAGACATTTCACCCCTCCCAAATTTTACAGGGCAAGGGGCCCTTAAGAAAAGCCCTAAACACGTGACTCCCGACTCAGTGTTGTCAATCTTTCGCACCGCATAGCTGGGCTGGATCCGTTTCGTACGGGTTATTAGCACTGTAGTAAAATTATCCCCACAAAATCCACCATCTAAACTGCAATATTTTTTCCTTCACATCCCAGTTTTGAAATCGTTTTATTCTCAACAATCACACAAAGTTCTGAAGATTGCCTAGGACGCAATAGCCACAACTATTGCCAGGTGCGTCTTCTAGATTCCTTGGTCATCATGATACAGAACGAGGGTGCTTGACGCTCCCATTGTGCTACCTCCCGTTTTTGTGTTATTCTGTTCTTTTGATACCCATCCACTGTTTTATCATGTTTTTTTTACCGCTATCATGATGGCCATCGGTCGCAATATATGCTCATTTTATTAACACATCTAACGTGTTATCAATAGGCAGCCATGCAGATCTTCGTAAAGACCCTCACGGGCAAGACCATCACCCTTGAGGTCGAGAGCAGCGACACAATCGACAATGTCAAGTCTAAGATTCAGGACAAAGAGGGCATCCCACCTGACCAGCAGCGCCTGATTTTTGCTGGAAAGCAGCTTGAGGATGGACGGACTCTCTCTGACTACAACATCCAGAAGGAGAGCACGCTTCACCTAGTGCTTCGGCTCCGTGGCGGCGCCAAGAAGCGCAAGAAGAAGGTGTACACCACTCCGAAGAAGATCAAGCACAAGCATAAGAAGACCAAGCTGGCTGTCCTCAAGTACTATAAGGTCGACAGCGATGGCAAGATTGAACGCCTCCGTCGCGAGTGCCCCAACGAGACTGTGAGTATATTTGCCATCTTCTGTTGGCTTTTGCCCAACTATTTCTAACCATTGCAATAGTGCGGTGCTGGTGTATTTATGGCCGCCATGCAGGATCGCCAATACTGTGGTCGCTGCCATCTGACGTATGTCTTTGGCGAGAAGGACTAAACGAACAGTTATGCTTGTAGGGATGCGAATTGGGTGAAAAAGTATACCGAGGGGCACAAACCACTATAGTGGCATACGCCATGGAACGGTCATGTCTTAGATAACTTTGCCACCTAAAATACATCACAACCAAAAATTAAATTCTGAGAGGCCAAATATCGATGTTGCGCTAATGAGGTATGGTATGTGTTCTTGATAAAAGTCCTATATAATCCTCGCTCGGACGCCTTTAGAAAATGGTCAATTTCTCGGAAACGAATTTCTGAGATTATCGTACTTCGTCTCAGGATAGATAATGCAGTTTTGTTGTTGGTAAAGGGTGCACCGCCCTCCTAATGCGCTTACTACATTGCTAATGAGGCTGCCGTCACCTTCCTTGTCAGCACTGCTCTCCCACCACATAGCCCCTCCAAGAACCCTGTTCTTGATGAATTTTGCTTTCACTTTCGCCATATCCACAGTGTCATAACTGACTAGCATTCGTGAGTTAGTGTTGTAGCAATATGAGGCTCCAGCGTCTTGGTCAAAGTATTGTTGCGCTCCCATTAAAGGCAGCTTCTTGTAGTCATAGACCCCTCTCTCCCAGTTGCCCTCACCAACGCCGCTGAACGGCTTGCCAGGACCTTCCGTATTCTCAAATGCGCGTCCATACAAGGGCATTCCAATGACAATTTTTTTGGACGCAACACCATGAGACGTATAGTGGGCGACCGCAGCAGCAGTGTCGAATGGTGTCGATGACGGGTTGGTTGGGTGGGGGAATAGGTTTGCTTGATGACCAGCAGTAGAATCCCACGAACCAGCATAATCATAAGCCATCAGATTCCAAAAATCTAGAAAGCGGTCCATGGCTTTGAGATCGAGAACTTTAAATTTCTCCGGCCCAGCCGGGCATGCCACAGTCAACTCGAAGTGGTACGGCGGGCATAGAGAAGCACCGTACGTATCCAAGGCTTTCCGGCAATCATGAAGGAGGGCAACATATGCCGCTGCTTGTGATGCGTCTTCGGGATATTCCCAGTCTATGTCGATGCCATCAAATCCGAGGTTCTTTACCAACTCGACCGCTGAATTTGCGAATGTCTCGCGGCCCCGAGGTGTGGAGGCTGGGGCGCGGAAGTTGCTCGAATATGTCCAACCACCAATAGACAGAAGAACTTTAAGGTTACGGTTTCGCTTCTTCAGAAGATTGAGCTGCTTCAGACAACCGTATAAATTGGTTCCCGAATCATTCCACGAATCGTTCTCCCAATGGATGTCTGTGTCCGCCCAGGCATCGGTCAAGAACACCTCTCCGGATTCTGGGCGAACATTTGCAAAGGCGTAGAGGATGTGCGTGAGGTTGTCGATAGGAAGGTCTTGCGGCCGATGCTTCCGAGCATAGATGGCCCAGTTCACGAAGTAAGCAACTGTCCTATAGCTCTCGTTATAAGACATACTTGTGAATTGATGATGGGTAAGGAAGAGGGGTATATTTGGGGGTAGGAATGTGGCTGGCTTGTACGGAGTGTCCAGATGATATAATCAGTCAGAATATACGGAATATACTACATCCGATACCGACGTCTTTTGCTATAAAGGGTGCTCCAGTTTTTTAGGGGCTAAGGAAAAAAAAAGCGGTTTATTGCGGCAGGAAGAAATACTTTTTTTCTGAATTCGACAATTTCAGCTTCAAAGAAACTTACGAGCAACGGTAACTCGGTATCAACAATGGCGACAATAAATTACCTCCTCCACGAATCTGCCGTTGGCTACGGTATATTTGAAGTGGTCCATCAGGCTGACAGTGTTGGGCTTCGCCTGAATGAAGTCCAAGACTCGATAACCGACCTATCGAAGTTCGGCAAGATGATCAAGCTCGTCAATTTCTCGCCTTGGAGGTTAGCATTAAAGCTCGTGGCACTTGGAATAGTTCTCGTTGCTTTCTTTCGGTCTTGTTGCTGATATGACCACTGCTAGAAATCACGCTGAAGGCCTTCAAAACATACTCGAACTCTCCGAAGGCATTCTCCCTGAGTATTTGACGTCTGTCCTCGAGCTTAGTCTTCCTAAAGCAAGTGGGAAGAAGACAAAGGTTGTCCTTGGCATTGCGGATAGAAAGCTCGCTGGTGAGATTACCAGTCAATTCTCTGGCATCGAATGCGAAACCACGGAAACGTCCGAGGTGGTCGCAAATTTGCTTCGGGGCATTCGGCAGTACTCTGAAAAATTGCTCAAGGGACTTCACGAGGGCGATGTCGGGCGCGCGCAGTTAGCTATGGGGCACGCTTATTCTCGGTCCAAAGTCAAGTTCAACATCCATAAGAACGACAATCATATCATCCAGCAAATTGCCACTCTTGACAACCTGGATAAGAGCATCAACAGTGGCTGTATGCGCGTGCGTGAGTGGTACGGATGGCACTTCCCGGAGCTGGTTAAGATTGTTTCGGACAACGTCACATACGCGAAGTTGGTACTTGCCATCGGAAACAAGAAGACACTCGCCGATGACAAGCTTCATGACATCGCTGCTGTCATTCAAGAAGACGGCGACAAGGCGCAGGCTATCCTTGATGCAGCCAAAGTGTCTATGGGTCAAGATATCAGCGATACTGATCTCGAAATGGTGAAGGCCTTCGCCACGAGTGTGACCAAAATGGCAGCCTACCGGCAGTCCCTTGGTTCTGCCTTGGAGAAGAAAATGAACACTGTGGCACCTAACCTTCAAGTTATTTTGGGCACGCCGGTAGCAGCACGTTTGATATCCCACGCGGGATCTCTCACAAACCTAGCCAAGTACCCTGCCTCGACTCTGCAGATTCTGGGTGCCGAAAAGGCTCTCTTCCGCGCACTGAAGACGAAGGGAAATACGCCGAAGTATGGCCTGATCTACCAAAGTTCGTTCATCGGCCGTTCAAGCACACGTCACAAGGGCCGAATTTCGCGGTATCTCGCCAATAAATGCAGTATCGCAGCACGTGTAGACAGCTTCAGTGAACAGCCAACATCTCGGTTTGGTGAAGTCATGCGGCAGCAGCTAGAGGACCGGCTCGAGTTTTTCTCATCTGGAAAGAAGCCTATGACGAACGAAGACGCGATGCAAGAGGCAATAAAGAAAGTGCTTGCAGACGGTGGCTCGCTTGCTGTGGACCACGAAATGACCGACGCGCACGAGGGACGTGAAGAAATCACGAAGGTGAAGACCGCTAAGAAGGACAAAAAGGAGAAGAAGGAAAAGAAGGAAAAGAAAGACAAGAAAGACAAGAAACGCAAATCGCTAGATGCTGGCGCTATGGACATGGATGCGGAGGTCAGCCCGGACAAGAAGAAGAAGAAGTCACACGCTAACTAAATCAAGCGGATTCACTGGGCCTGGCAATCTGTGAGACTAATCAGGTCTCAACCATCGCTTTACTCTTTGGGTGTATCTTGTATTGTTTGCTTGTCTCAGTTGCCTTGATTATTTTGCAATATTTTTACCGTTGGAGTTCTTAGGGTGGATCTGGCTTTGGAGTTTCGAGACAATTTAATCAGCTCAACATTTCGAGTAGATTCTCAAGCTGCTCTCGACCTCGCAGTAGGTGAGATAGAATTGGCTATCGACGAACAGGTATTCCCACACATGTACGGACCTGCGTGGCCACGACATATTGTTTTTGTGCCTGAGCGACCATAACAATGCATAAGCCGGGAACCATGTAATACCGAGCATAGCCCCTGATCGATTGACATGTGTGTAACCATAAAGGTTGTGCAAGATTTGAATAATCCTGTAACTTCAGCTACTGTACTTCGTATGAACGCTAACAACGCCGGACTACCCACATGTTTGCTTCGAGCCTCCATCATTATGCGCCCTCGCTGCCAAATTCGTTCGTCCATTCTGTGTTTCGATTTAGATCTTCTTTGGACACTGTTGGCCTGCTGGCTTTGATAGCTTTGATAAAGTCCTTCAAGTCTACTGTTGGTTCAAGCAATTCGTCCTGTCCGATATCGTCCCAGGTCATCTCCTCGGCATCTGGCTCTCCTGGTGAGCAGGGAGTCAGCTTCCGCTTGCCATCCACTGTAACCTGTAAGAACTTAGTCAGCTTCAGACGTGACGCAAGAATGCCACTGGGAGTCGGGATTGCGGCAGGACAGGCCATTGAATGGGAGTAAATTGTTTACCGGATGGAAATGTGTCGCCTGCTGGATTTTTCTAACAGGCTGCATCAGTGCATCTTGGACAACGATACTGATATCAGAGCCAGAATATCCTTCTGAGAGCTTCGCTAGTTCGCGGTAATCGTTGGATTTCAGGGTAGTGGGTGTCTCGCCGACAGCAAGCTTAAACATAGTTGTGCGGGCAGCAAGGTCGGGCAAGCTGATGTGAACTCGCCGCTGGAAACGACGCCGGATTGCAGCATCGAGCTGCCAGGGGATGTTTGTGGCACCGAGGACGAGCACACCAGTGCTATCTTTGCCGACGCCGTCCATCTGGACGAGCATCTCGGTCTTGATGCGCCGTGACGCTTCGGACTCGCCCTCACCACGGGGGCCACATAGCGCATCGACTTCATCAATAAATATGATAGAAGGTTTGTTTTCGCGGGCCATGTTGAAAAGCTGTTTAACTAGTCTTAAGGTGGACGTCAGTTACAAGGAAACCAAAATGTACCAAAATGTAGGATTGATATGAAATGAGACTGCGAACCTTTCACTCTCGCCCATCCATTTGCTGACCAGGTCCGAGCTGCTGACACTGAAGAACGTACTCTTAGCCTCCGTAGCTACGGCCTTGGCAAGATAGCTCTTGCCTGTTCCCGGTGGACCATATAGCAGGATGCCTTTCCATGGTTGTCGCTTGCCCTGGAAGAGATGTGGGAATTTGATAGGCAACAGAACAGCTTCCTTCAGCGCTTCCTTAGCAGCCTCCAGACCTGCCACGTCATCCCATTTCACGTTTGGGCGGTCTTGTAGGATAGCACCAGCCAATGCACTGCGTAGCTTTTTGCTGTCCTCGTCGATGCCGTCACCGCCAGCATCCTCTCCGCCCTGTTTGCTTTTGCCAGTACCACCCGTCGAGGCTCCGTTGGCACCGACCATGCCCGGTTTTTTTCGTTTAGCATCGACATCAGACAGGTGTGATTTTAATTTTTCTGCACGGTCCATGTATTCGGTGGTCTTCTGGCGAATCATTTCCTTTGACCTTGGGTTCTTCTCCCACTTGAGCGCCAACATGAACATTTCCAGGGCGGAGTAGTAGAGTTGATACGCCTTTTCATATTCAGCAGCATTGTCAGCCTCGATTGCTTTACGCACTTGTTCGATAGCCCTGCCAAGAAAGTCGGTGTTGGACATGGTCGCTGGAGCGGAATGGAGGCCGTCAGCTCGTGGTCGGGCGTTTGTTGGGAAGGAAATTAACAGAAATATGTTAGGGCGGGCAGCTGTCCTAGAAAGCAGCTCCAAAAATCGGCCGAATTGTTTGAAAGGTAGAGACGATGTAATTAGAGTCCGACGAGTACTTTGAGTAATTTTCTGCTTGCCTGGTTCTCCGTGCTGACGCGCCACAGCCGAGAAGTTGGTGCTGATAATGAGGCTGCGATATATTCGACGATGGGAAATCGCCCATTTTGGTGGGGTAACCATGCGGTTGCGCCACAAACGTTAGCTCTGGATGCTATTCGCCACAAATTTCGCCGCGCCACACATACCTACATTTACTACTCTGCTGAAATACTGTGACCTCGGAAGGAAACAGCATCGACAGTAAATCGTTTCCTAACTTTTGGAGGCCCTTGATTAGAGTAAAATCAGTTTTCGAAAAATAGCATTGTTGAAACTCATACATGGCGTCAGCAGAGGTACAGGGGGCTCTTCAAGGCTTGTCGGACGAGTTCACCAAGCTTCAACAAGGTGGATATTAATATTCTTGGCCTTCATACATATTATTCAAGTTCTAACGTCACATCTGGTACAGCCCAGCAGAAAGTAATACTAGCCCAGCAAAGGCTGAACGCGCAGAGGACCGAGAATGAGGGAGTCAAGAAGGTTCACTCCCCCATATGGTTGTTTCGGTTTAAATGAAACAAGGCTAATGAGACGCGTGACAGGAATTTGACAAGTTGAAAGATGGAGAGGTCATTTACAAGCTTGTTGGGCCAGTACTTTTGAAACAAGATAAAATCGAGGCAGACAGTACAGTGAAGGGCCGGCTGGACTTCATCACAAAGGAAATGTGCGTGACTTTCTGCTACAACTTTTCAAAGCCTTTTTACGCTGACAAGATGTGATAGGAATCGGCTCGACGGAGAGATAAAGGAATCAAACCAGAAACTCGACAAGGTCAAAGACCAGATAATGGTCCTCCAAAGCAGTGCACAAGGTGCAGCACAGGGAAAATTGGGTGCATATTAGGCGTTGCTGGCAAAAGCAAGGCAGAGGATCTCGCGGGATTGTGTAAAAGGGAGACTGAAGCCACGATTACATACAAGCAACGCTGAAGCCATACTAGGCACATATTATTACAAACAGTACTTCGCGCCTTTGACCCCCTCCTAATTTAATACCATAAATGTAAATCCCCAAGGCAAGCCCATGTTTCTAGAAGGTCGCTCATAACCTGCGCTAAATGCATCCACTTCGTAATCCTGGAAAGAAGCGCATTCAGGTCGCACGTCCATGTTATCGTCATGGCTCACGTCCATGATCAGATCCATCATCTGATCCATCATCAAGCAACTACTGAAGAGGTGACTCTGCTCCATAGTATGCCTGATATAGCGTAACTGTTTCGATGTCGAGAACCTGCATAATTCATGCTTGAGAGCGTCGGCAGTAATGTCAATGTCTAGTTTAGACAATCGTATAGCAAGGGCGATGCAGCTAGAAATCCCCTCAGCTAGCAGACGAGCCTTCTCTTGAGGGCCCAATAGTTCTGCTGCGCGAGGGACATCCCCGTTCACTAACGGCAAAGCTTCAGCGTCGAATATAGCATCCACAATATACTTCTTCGTAGGTTGTGTTGCAAACAAAACAAGACAGCTGTCGGCCGTCGAAATTTGATTTAGAATTTGGTACAATATGGACCGAAGGGGAGAGTCGCTCTGTGTGTACACCTGGCCTGAATTGATCGAAAAGAACAGAGGAATGAGAGTCATGGCACCTAAAAAGCGTGTCAGTCGTCGGTCAGCGGTAAAAACATTGCTAACAGTAACTACACACCTCTACATTGTTTCTGTAGGAAGCTCTCCCGGCATCTATCAAGCATGGTTGCGGACGTAGAAAAAGCAATGAAAGCGAAAAGCGAATATAGGGGCCAGTGTGATGTAATAAAAAAAAAGGAGTTGCGATAGTTGTAAAACAAGCAAATTGTTTTGGAGTTCTCCTGGCTGCTTTATAACAGTCGGGGTGGCAGCTCTACATAAGAAGTGGAACGAAGAATGCGAAATACCTTACGATACACTTGCAACTTTCCACGGACGATGTAAGAAAGCCGTGGGTGTGGGGGCTACTGGTGAATGGACAGCAGTTGTTTCTGCGTCTGTGCTTTCTTAATTATACTCGTAAGAGATACGTTACACGGTAGGGAGTACGGAGTACACTTGGACAATACTTAATGATACCATAGCGAACAACGGAACAAAAGCAAGAACAATTGGCCTACTGAGACGCTAAATTTATACAGCGTATGGCCTAGTGACATAGACTGGGAACGCGTCGGAAGTCTCGTAGCCTTAAATGATCCTTCGAGGTGTCCTGTGAGCAAGGTGGTCAGTTCGTGGGGCCTCAACATAAAATATCATCGTGCCACAGCTGATATGTGGGTCCTATTGACAGGTGTTGTCTTAGCTTTAGGGGGTCAAATTTTGAACGCCACAGTCACATATACATATCTCACCATTGTGGCGATGTATGTGGCTGACCCGCTAGTGGTTTGTGGATTCCGTGGCAAAACAGAGGGGTATCGGGGCTGTCAGATCTGGGGGCTTGGTAACAACACACGCATGGGGTGTTTTGCCAGCTCTGCGAGAGCTCGACTATTTGTCGGCAATCAGCATAAAAGCCTAGTATGCCTTTTGATTCCAGGACTCCCGTGAAAATACGGGCGGTCTTTCCTCCACTAGAACCAAGTGAGTTGGCTAGGGAAGCCGAACGGTTCGAGTTCAACCCTTTGATCCCGCTTAAGAACTACGTTGGCGCTCTGGATACTCTGTATCGTGAGGTACGTTGGTACGACTACACAATTTATTGCCGTGATGGTTCTCACATATCTACTACTTACAGGGAAGAAACTACTTGAACGAGCACAACTTTGCCAAGGCGTACTTGCTTCTCTTTCGTTTCTCGATCCTCTACCTCGATAAAGTCTCCACTCTCCCGGAAGCCCAAACACCAGGAGGACGTAAATTACTGAAGACAACAAAGAGGAGAATAAATGGCGTGCTGGTGGAACTAGAAAACATCAAGCCAGATCTCATCGAGGCACGGAATCGATGGACTACTGAAAATCCTGAAGCTGCCTTAAAACCAAATGTCCAATACGAGGGGTCAAACCAAGACTTTGCTGCGCGGGATGCCGCACTTTCGTGGAATTTAAAGGCACAGGCCACCCTCCTCGACGCATCACACCACCAGGACTTTGCAGTTGATCTTGCAACAGAGGAGCTGAGCCGAAGACGAGACACACGCCGGCATGGATTTTCAAACGAGGAGGATCCCGGGTGCGGTGCTGGACGTGAGCTCGGTAGCAGGCGTCCGCGAACGGTGGCAAAAGAATCAACCGGCCATGATTATGACGATGAGAGAGACATGCGACGCCAGATGGAGCAGGCGAGGCGCCGGTTGGACCGACGTGAGGAGGGCCAGATATTCTCGGAACAGTCGATCGGCTTAAAGGATAAAAAAAACGAGCCTGTGCCAGTGGCTTACCACTATCCGTCGATTTCGAGGGCAGCCCCTCCTGGCATGACTGGTGTGCGGCTTCAACTACCGCCAAAAGAAGGCGCCCATGCCGTGTCTCCGCATGATCCATCCGCTCCACCTGTTCCGCCACGGAGGGAGTTGGCCCCGTCATCCGGAGATCTAGTTAGACACAGCCCTTTTTTACCAACCAGCGATTACCTACCACCCCGCCCCCCACGGCTTCCGCCAACAACAAAGAGCATAACATCACCCCCTGAAAAGGAGATATTCACTTTTCGGCCCGCTGCCTATTTGGAAGACGGGAAGCCCATACGGCCGATATTTTTACCCGAGGGTCTGCGCAAGGACTTCGTGCACATGGCAGCAGCAAACACGCATAGAGGCACCGAGACGTGTGGCATTCTCTGTGGCACAAACATCAACAACGCGCTCTTCATCACATGTTTGCTAGTCCCCGAGCAACATGGCACACCGGACACGTGTGAGACTACTAACGAGGCAGCAACATTCGAGTTCTTTGACAAAGAGGATCTACTGCAAATAGGATGGATACATACACATCCAACACAAACGTGTTTTATGAGCTCGCGTGACCTACACACGCAAGCTGGCTACCAGATCATGATGGATGAGAGTATCGCCATTGTGTGTTCTCCCAGCCATGAGCCATCGTGCGTACCATCGTCCCTTCAGTGTCACCCGTACATGTAACATCTTTGTCTGACATGCCTAGCTGGGGTGTGTTTCGTTTAACTAAGCCACCGGGATTGCAGCATCTTCTGGGCTGCGAGAAAACCGACACGTTCCATCAGCACTCGCTTCCGGCGGACGCCCTCTACGTAGATGCGAAGAACCCTCCCGGCCACGTCTTCGTCACGTCGCGTATGGACTATCGAATACATGATCTGCGCAAGAAACTAGGGGATGGCCGTTAATGCATGTCCACCAGTTGATGTCTTCATATGTGTATGCTTACATGACCCCTCTGTACGCTTTAGGTTCTCTGGGCTGGATAGTTTTCGAAGCTCAGGTTCTTCGGGCTCAATATTTTGTCTGGCTCACATATACACAGACAGAAAATACCAATCATAGCATGAGTCACCTTCACAGATTGCTGCACGTCCTCGTAGGCTTTAAGTTTTGATAAGTAGGGTTTGGGATATCGTTTTGACCCCACGTAGGGATTTCTCCGTATCTAGGAAATGAACAGGCCAAGCGATCATGACGTCATGACGAGGCACATCAAGACACGGCACCGGGTGGTTCTGGCCGCCCCAATCGAACTCTTGTAATCAAGGCATTTTCGGGATGTAGGAAGTGTACTAGTGTATCGTACGGCCCATACATTCTCTCCAGCTGCTTGTATTCGGTTGGCTTTGGTAAGCTCCTAGCCTCTTATGGGGGGGTTTCTCAAATCTAAATCTGGACGACAAGTTTAGCATGGATACCCGTCTGGTTAACTCCCTGTTCTAACCTCTTTAACTCCATTTCGTTCCAAGCTACAAAGTAGAGTTCGATGTATGTTCCGAGATGTCCTGTGAGAAGTACCCGTAAGACTCACATCTTGATATAACCCATGTAGCGATTAGTCGAATAGCCTTTGAACCTGTTGTAGTGTTCTATCAATTGGTCTCGACCAATTCCATCAATATAATTCAGAACGTATGCTATTGCAACGTCTTTTCTGAATTCGGATTAGTATCTGATGCGAGCTAGTCCGCCAGCACTGCAACTCTAATATGACCTTATTCTTTTTGAAGAGGCCCGTATCAGTTACCAGCCTGTTTATAAGCAACATCCAGCTTGTTGTTCGTCGCCGTTGTATCATTCGAGAACTGAAAAGCGGACCAGTCAAACTACCAGATTCATGGCAGCAACCTCCCTCAAAGCCGCGGGAGCCACCGCCACCGCTGCCACCAGGGCCGCCGAATCCGCCAGGAGGACCGCCTTGGGGACCGCGTTGCTGGCCGCCGTAGCCGCCCTGCATTTGCTGCTGCTCGTGTTGTTTGTGCTCTGCGAGCTTCCTGTAAGGGGTTAGCATGGTGTGGTGTGGTGATGGGTGGTAGTGAGGGGTTGTATAGTTCCTACTTTTCAAAAAAGTGCTCGACCACGTTGGCCACACCAGCACCGGCAACCGCGCTGGCTGCAGTGCCCATCTTGCCGGCGCCCGAGTGGTTGGCCGCCCAGCGGATACGGCGGAGATAGCTCCTCGTACAGCACATCGCCGCGCGGATCTGATCTGACTATGATAGCAAGCCATTTAGCAATCAGCAATGGGCTTCTAGTTACCGCCAGCATAAGAAACTAGGTAGAATATCGTTTGCATGAAATGTCCACGTAATACGAAAGGTGATAAAACCGAATTAGTTCTGAGCAGAGAATTGCCCGAAACATGTTCATGGCCGAGTGTGGGCTCGCCGCCCGTAGCGGGGAAGTTGTGAGCTCCTCTTCCAGGCGTGCGTACAATGCATTGCTTTACACATCCCAAACAGCTGTACAAGACTGCTTCTCATGTTCCCTATCGCCTTTCCAAACAACAAATCTCGTATTCCCAGTGGCCATGTCAGTTAAGATACAACGACGGTCTAAAGTAAAAACCATAGTAGCAGCTAAATGGGCCCTCCCTGAAGCCTAACCGCTGAGGCTCATAATATTTCACACTTCGTGATCTTAGTGTCCATACCCAAGTATCCTTTCCCAATCCATTCACAGCGCATACCGGCCATTATAACAAGCTCTCTCCGAGAGCACACCGCACAATAGAGCAGCCCGCGCGGACAGTTTCATGTGCACCTAGGTCGATCTCCGGCGCCAAGCTGGGATTGACCTCCACAAGATCTACGGCAATAAGATTGCCAGTCTCGTGGATGCATTCGCAAATGTAGTCGCCCTCGCGCAAAGTTAGGCCGCCGCGCACAGGCGTACCAGTCGACGGTGCCCACATCGGGTCGAGAGCATCGACGTCAAACGAGAGGTGAATGGGCGTATCTGTGCCAATATGAGCGAGGGCCATCTCCATGACACGGCCGATTCCGTGACGGTCAATATCAAACATGCTGAAGGCGCGGATGCCGTGCTCCCTTAGGATGCGTTTCTCAGGAGCATCGACGTCGCGCAGGCCGATGTACACCAACTTGCTGACACTGATGCGGTTTTCTGGTCGTAGCCAGCCAAAATAGTCGTCGTTTTTATCCTCAGCTATCCCCGTCAGAAATGCGACGGGCATGCCGTGTATGCTGCCACTGCCGCTGGATTCGGGAGTGTTGATGTCGGCATGGGCGTCGACCCAGATGACGGCGATCTCACGGCCCAGGCGCTCACGGGTGGCCCTAGCAGTGCCACCCACGGTGCCTATAGCGATGCTATGGTCGCCACCGAGGGTCAGGGTCAGACGGCCTTGACGGGAATGCTCGTAGACCTGGTCGGCGATGCGGCGTGTGACTTCGGAGACAGCGCGCGGGTTCTTCATGCCACGATAATCCGGGTCAGACTGCGGTACGAGATCTGAATAAAGGTGAACCTTGTCATCGCCATGTAACTTGTAGCCGAGCTCATCCCGCAGCTGGGTTAGGAGGCCTGACTCGATGAGGGCCGAGGGGGCAGCATCGACACCTGGCTTGCACTGCGTGAAGCATTAACAGTATGTTCAGCCACATTTTATCACGCTCTCTTGTGTCTGCTTACCTGGCCCCCAGAGAAACCCACAGCGACGATACCGAGGTCCTCCTGGTTGCTCAGGAATTTAGACTTCACCATTGATGTTGTCATGGTGTCCTGGGATCCTTCTGCAAGATCAAACCTCAATGTGGGCTTGAAGACGCTGCTGAAGCTCGAGAGATATTAAGGTCTCCCTCTTTTTATCTTTGGTGTCGGGTAATATCCGTTGTGTTGGATGCAGTAGTAGATGACGTCGTTTGAGGGGATGGCCGAGAACGATAAAGCCAAAAATGAACTAGACTTGTTTTCGACGTTACTAATGCAGCCGTTGTTCCAAAATCGAGCCTATTTCTCCAAATGTCTTTGCAAAAAGCGGCCGAGTCATAATAGAGCAGGCAGTTTCTGGACACTTATATCAATTCCACGCTCCTCCTCCTTTTCCCCTCGGACTGACCCGGCTTATAGTGGCCTAATCGAAATTCTTGATATTCTGCCACCTGGCTTCTTATCAAAAAACTTTGCTTGCTGTCGCACATTCGATTGGACAGTTTAGACCGCCATTAGGTAACAGGTGCTGTTCCTCGTCGACACATGTGCCGCACCAGTCGCTGAAGCTAGACCCCTAAGTGAAGTTGCTCCTTATGCTAGACCCCTAAGTGCAGGTGTACCCGATTGGGTTATGGCCTAATAATAGTCTACTTTCCACACCGCTGGGCGAAATGAACTGTGGAAATTTACGAGCCGAGGTTTCTTCCTAAACCGGTCTCTGTCTCGGAAAGTCCCACCACTTGCCTTTTTTTTTTTTTTTTTTTTTTTTTGGGGGGGGGGGGGGGGGCGGCGGGGGGGCCGGGTTGGCAGGACCAGCGGCCGAGTGGCGGGGGGTGTGCGGGTGGCCGGGGGGGGGGGCCGGGTTG
>JADHKJ010000135.1:0-21238 GCA_019925595.1 Grosmannia huntii
CTGTTGCTGTTGCTGTTGCTGTTGCTGTTGCTGTTGCTGTTGCTGTTGCTGTTGCTGTTGCTGTTGCTGTTGCTGTTGCTGTTGCTGTTGCTGTTGCTGTTGCTGTTGCTGGAGCTGGAGCTGGTGCTGGTGCTGTTGCTGGTGCTGGTGCTGTTGCTGTTGCTGGTGCTGGTGCTGGTGCTGGTGCTGCTGCTGTTGCTTTTGGTGCTGTTGTTGCTGCTGCTGCTGCAGGCTGGAGCGATGGCGTGCCGATGGTGACGATTGTGCAGCGGCAAACGACGCCATGGGTACACGCATGTCTGGGAGAGACGCGGATGCAGACAGGGTCTCCTGTCGCTCTGTCCTCTCCATCCGGCCGGCCCTGGACAGGCTGCCTGAGCCGGACGAGGAGAGACCCATGAAGGAGCCAAAGTTGTTCGCGGCATTGTTGAGCAGAGAGCCCAAACCGCCATAGCCGCTGTGCCCGCTTGAGAGCGGCGTGGATGGCGCCGAGTACTGGGCGCTGCCGCCCAGATGACTCGCTGGCTGTGAGGCCGAGCCTGAGCTGCCAGGAAATCTGGGCCGTTGTTGATAGGGGCGGTCATGAAGACGCGACAGCGGCGGCTGCCGCGGCGAGTGGACGGCGTGGACGGCCTCGGACTCGTCGTCGCTCCGCGTGAGGTCGATGACCTCGCCCTGTATGTGGGCCATGTTGCGCTCGACTGCCTGCTGGACGCCCCGTTGGCTGCTATGACTGCCTCGCCGTTCGTCTTGCGTGATCGGCATTCATGTCAAGTGGCTGAGTAAAAGGCAGAGGCGATGAGCGATAAGCAGCCAGCAGCAAGCTCGGCAATTCCCTTCCTGGCCCAAAAAGAAACGTGCAATCTCATACACCAGGGCGCCCGAGATCCATCAAGGACGTTTGGGCTGCTCCGGACAGTGAGGCGACGTTCAATCGAACCGGTCGCCGTGCTGGTTGACGCTTGGAGGAAATAAACAAGACAGAGACGCAGCAGGAATCACGGCCCGACGCTCCCTTTCGCCCGTTGCGGACAGATAATGCTATGCCCACGCGACGCGTGTTGATGGGCCGGGGGTGTGCAGCTTCCAAAAGATCGTGAAACCTTTTTGGGGCGATCAGAGACGCGCTTCAGAATATTTCCGAGGCGTCGTTCTAATGGCGAGGCAGTCGCGGATCGCGCAACGGCCTCCTCCTGCCACGGAGACCATCACGTGTGTTGAATCACGTGTACCCACCGGGAAGTGCACCGTGCGCTGTCACGAATTTTATGACAAGCTGGACGGAATGGCTGAGTGGGTCTGTAGAAACAAGCACGCCCAGTCTTACGAGCCAGCCAGCCAGGGCGGGTATGACGTTTCTGGCCTCGCCGAGAGATTTCTAGCAAAACGAATAGCTCTTTCGCTAGTGCCTTGCTTTCCTGCCTCGGGCGCGGCCTGACGCACAGCTGTCCCCCCTCCAGCAACACGCTACAGGGCCTCTGTGGCTGTGTGCAGAGTCGCGCTAGCCAGCGCTAGTGCCTAATCTAGCACATTTGCGCTGGCCACATCCCAAACCAGCTGGTCCTGCATGACGTCGCCGCCTCATTCCACTACAAAGGCTGGTCGCATGCGGTCCTCACGACCTTGGGATGTCTTCTCTTCCTGGAAGCTAGAGAACTTGCCTTGGGGTACGTAACTCCACTTGCGCTTACAGATGTGCCGGACTGACATCAACGCTTTGCAGCTGTTTAAAGTATTTCTACCCACCACGTCATTGACTTTCATCTTCTCTCTCTTGCCTAAAACAACGCAACGTGCCGCTCGCACCACATCGATTGAAATTTCCAATCTCTCTCTGGCCTACACACTAAAGCTCGACTTTTAACGAAACCGCATTTCCAAATCAACGACATCATGCATCGCACATACTCCATGCGCCAGTCGCGGGCGCCTACCGCTTCGCAGATTCAGGTACGCTCACTCACCTGATTACTGAGTCGGCTGTTCTGCCGGTGGCAGGCTGTCTACGGTGTACTCAAATTCAATCTTTCTTCAAGGCTGGGCTATTTGCTGACAGTGCGGTAACGTTTTAGAACCCCCCGCCACCGCCCTCAACCACCAAAACTGGACGACTGTTTGGCCGCGGAGGCTTCGGTATGTTGTTCATTCGCAAACCATCGACGCATTCGATCTTTCTCGAGAAAAGAACGCCTTGGCTGACTGGTGTCGTTACTATGTGCTTTTGTAGGCCATGCGCTCAGAAGAAATGCTGCCGGCGCTTTCGGGCCCGATCTGTCCAAGAAGCTGTCTCAGCTCGTGAAGATGGAGAAGAATGTTATGCGCAGCATGGAAACTGTCGCTAGAGAGCGCATGGAAGTTGCTGTATGCAATCCTTACACTTCCCCTTCGTCCAGCCTCCAACTTGGAAACAACCTGCTGACAGTTGCCGCCTTCCAGCAACAACTTTCCCTCTGGGGCGAGAACTGCGACGAGGATGTGTCGGATGTCACGGACAAGCTCGGTGTACTCATCTACGAAATTGGCGAGCTAGAGGACCAGTACGTCGACCGTTACGACCAATACCGCGTCACCATCAAGAGCATCCGCAACATCGAGGCATCCGTGCAGCCCAGCAGAGATCGTAAGCTGCTACCCCGCCACAGCCTGTTATTCACCGCTCAAGCTAACAACAGACAGGAAAGCAGAAGATTGCCGACGAGATTGCCCGCCTCAAGTACAAGGAGCCCAACTCACCCAAGATTGTCGTGCTCGAACAAGAGCTCGTCCGTGCTGAAGCCGAGTCGCTTGTGGCCGAGGCCCAGCTGTCTAATATCACTCGCGAGAAGATCAAGGCGGCGTATGCGTACCACTTCGACGCCCTGCGCGAGCACAGCGAGAAGGTGGCCATCATTGCTGGCTATGGAAAGCATCTGCTGGAGCTGATTGACGACACACCTGTGACGCCCGGCGAGACCCGTCCGGCCTACGACGGTTACGAGGCCAGCAAGGCTATCATCCAGGACTGCGAGGACTCTCTGACCAACTGGGTGAGCCAGAACGCAGCCGTGTCTGCAAAGCTCTCCACACGTGCCCGCACGCTGTCTACTCGCCGCCGCAACCTCATCAAGGCGCGCGCTGAAGGCAACGGTCACGATCTGTCCGCTCAGGACACGCCACTTCACGACCGCGACCAGTGGGTCTCGGCCACCGAGCACAGCGATACCAAGTACGTCGACGAAGGCGAGGACGACGAGGACATAGAGGCCGAAGAGGAGGAGGACGACATTCACAGCCGGCACTCTGTGCTTGACAACGACACCAGTCTAAACGGCGAGAGCCGCGGCCGGACGCACCAGGCCATTGCTGCGTAATCTTGGACTACCTCACGGTTAAAATGTAATATGGGTCTTATTTGTGTTTTCTCTATATCAATGCCGTTTATTTTTGGTTTATTCCCCTCGTCATTTTATCCCCTTGTTTCTTTCTACAACTAAATCTGCACTCTTGCTTTTGTGTTCGAGATGTTTGCAATTGTACCATCTCGCGCTCTATCTGCGTCAAGCAGAAATAATAATAACACGTATATACGATATACATAAATACATGCACACGTGCACAAGGGGGAGCCGTGGAACAAACCAGAAAATGATTGGGCATTTCTGCCCGGAATAAGGTAAGGTTTGGTTTTGGAAAGGAGGGTATCAAACGTGGAGATGGAAGGAAACAGCCAAATCAAAACCGAGCAGCCGAGACGGGAGCGGAAAAACCCGCCTTCTACCTACGCATCTGGCTGAGATACTGTTCGACCTCGATCTTGACGACGTGATTACCTGGCACGACGACCAGCCCAAGATACCGGGAGACCATGTTCACCGCCACCTTGCCGGTGTTGCCGGCCTGCTCCGCCTGCCTCGCCTGCTCCGCTATTTGCCGGGCCGTTGGCTGGCGGTACTCGTCGGTGTGTGACAGCACAATGTTGTAGTCCTGTGGCCGTTAGAAGCAGGCTGAGGAGACAAGACCACAACAACGGAAACCCACCGGGTCTGTGCACATAAACTGGCCGCGGAACATGCGGCCGTCTGTGGTGCTGACGACGAGGTTTTTGCTCAGTAGGGAGCGCAGAAACATATCGGCTTCTTCCTTGATTCGGATCGCATTGCCTCCCAGCTTCGGTGGTACGGCCGGCTTCCTGACTGGGCCCTGCATCCTCACTTGTTCGCCTTGCCTTGGTTACCCCACGTCGGCTGGCTGTTCGGATGGGGGGTGTCGAAGACAACAGGTACAGATTCGGAGAGGGTCTGTCGAGGTTCTCGAAGCTTGGGGGATGGGGCGCAGGGGACTGCACGATATTTCCATATGCTGCTCGGAAGCCATGGCTCAGGTTCATGCTGCTAATCTTTTCGGCGTTAAACCTCCGCTTCAAGACACGTGGACGTCACGTGCCTGTCGGCAATTCCTCGAAATTGGAATACTCGTAAGCCTACCTCACCCGCCCGAATACGGAGACAACTTACTCCGTACTCCATGCACGCGGAAGTATCGCGGACAAACCTCACTCCTTCCCGTGTCTGCTTGCATTGCTAGCCCCAGTCCTTTACCCCTCTCGAAGATTAACCTGTCAAATGGCGTTACATGTGCGGAGTCTCCGGGTTCATACACTTGGCCGAGACTTGCTCGTGCATCTGCCGAAAGATTCACTTTCGAACATGAAGGCGGCACATGAGCCTAAAGTGCACTGCGGTTCCGCATTTGAACTTTTGAGCTACCAATAGTTGACAGAGCTCTACTTAAAGAGTAGCTGCCTGGTCGTCTGGCCGTCTGCTCTGTTCACTATAATGTTGTATCCGTGCGAGCCAATATCCGATGAAGTTAAGACTGGCAAAATGGAAAGGATCAGGATTAATTTCCCCAAAGGGCTTCCAACGCTGGCAGATCTTTCCGTCCTAAATACGGGCAAGGATGTGCCGCCCGAGACAGCTTGGATTTGGGGCAAGGACGACGAGGTGCGACACATACTGTAGCTTATATGGGTATACGTATGCATTGTTTTCCATCTGCCGATGGGACTAACAAACCTCCTGTTTCTAGCTCGGACGAATCAATCTTCTTACGCCAGAGGTAGTACGAGCAGCCCAAGAGAGTGAGCTGAAAGATGGCAAAGTTGTGTCCTTGAAGTATGCTGTTCTTTTCGCCATCTTTTCGATTTTTCGTCTTTGCTTCGTTCCGGTTCTTTGGGTGATTAACCTAAATATGTGCAGCTGGTCTGTGACGTGTCCGAGAGAGCCCTCCTTCAACCGAGCTGCTTTCAAGCACTCTATCAAGGCGAATCCCCTCAACCCCTGCATCTTTGACGACTTTTACAACACCAACACCCAATTCGGGAGCCAGTGGGACGGCCTCCGCCACTTTGGCCATCTAGGCATAAATAAGCTGTACAATAACCTCGACCCTGAGGAAGTTTACACTGGTGTGTATGAAATGTTTTGCTTTCACACTTGGAGAACAACCATTAGTGACAGAACGGGCTCATCTAGGCACCCGCTGCGGCATCCAGGCAATTTCACAGCACGGTATTGCCGGCCGTGGCATTCTGCTCGACTATTACTCCTGGATCAAGAAGCAGGGCCGGGAATTTGACCCGGTAGCCGCACAGCCAATACCTCTTGCAGACTTAAAGGCCGTCGCAAAGGCCCAAAGCATCGAGTTTCGGCAGGGCGATATCCTCCTGATCCGCAGTGGCTATATATCCCGCTATTACCAACTAGAAAAAGAGGATCCGGCTCTACTCACGGAACGCAGCAAGGAACCCTGCTTTTCAGGCGTGGAGCAAAGCGAAGAAATGAAAGAGTTTCTCCACGATACGTGAGTAGATCCAAGAGTCCCCGTCTTCATACTAATTATTTTGCTCACACTATGTCTTGAAATTAAAGGTACTTTGCAGCCGTAGGTGGAGATGCTCCAGCCTTTGAAGTCTGGCCAACCAAGACAGGCTACTATCTTCACGAGTACCTGCTTGCGCTATGGGGTTGTATTATTGGGGAGATGCTTGACCTAGAGGCATGTTCTTTTGCTCTATTTCTGTTACAAACGTATCCAAAGTAAAGCCATGCTAACTCTATTGAAATAGGAGCTAGCGGAAGAGTGTGAGAAGCGCCAACGCTGGACGTTTTTCCTTACCAGTGCCCCGTTCAACACACCAGGTATGGAGTACATAAGTAGTCTTCTACTAATTAAAGAACAATCCAACTAATGTAAAATTTAGGAGGGATTGCAAGCTTTGCGAACGCACTGGCGCTCTTTTAAGCCTATTCGCACTACAGTTATCACCAGCATTCGGTGTTCCGTAGAGCTTACGTGACCCAGCGCCTATCGATGATACTTTCGATGTAAGACACTAATACACAAAAAATGTCGACATAAAAAACAAATACTCTCCAGAGTAGAGACAGGCGAGAGAAAGGCTGGCGCACTCGTTTCACAGGTATAAATGGACTATGTGCTTGCATGTCGAAAATACAAGTGCCGAGCCCCTTATCACCGCTTCTTGGGTTATGTGTCTGGGTCGTGATCAGGAAAATTACCGAAATAGTTTAGTCAAGTTTGCTGTGCTTTACGAATTAAAAAATCCTCTTTTTTCTGGGGAAGTGTTAGCTAAGCACCTTAGTGCATGTGCCTACCACTTCTGGAAATACCCCACTTCCATTATTCTAAAAGGGTAATTCATACGGAGTACAGAGTACTCGTACATACTCCGTACCTTCTAGATCCATTGATCCATCGGCTTCTACCCATTTTCACCCATTTTGCCCCCTCTATTTTGTCCCCTTCTCATCAACCTTTTGCTCTTCGGCAGAAGTTACAATGCCGTCACGCAATCGAAGCCTAGGTCGAGTCCTTTATATCTGGGACCTCAATGACACTGACGATCGAATCCCACTCGGAGGTCTGGAGAAGATCGATGCCCTAACCAACAGGGACCTGCTCCAATTTCTCAACATTCTATTAGTCACTACCGGCGACCTGGCCGTTCAGAATCCCAAGGCAGAAGAAATCTTGGACAACAATGAACCCCTCGAGCCATGGGACTACACCGTGAGCGCAGATTTTATTGATGTAAGAATACTGCTGAAGATTTTACTCTCCTTATTTATAAGTTAAACAAACTTAATATACCATAACAGGTCACAGTTGAAATGGTTTACACACGAGCCTCGTCTATAACAACAGGAGAAGAGACGAGAAAATTTCGAGAAGCAGTGTAAAGGCGAGATAGTCGCTGCCTACTTTCAAAGATTGAGAACCAAGCTGCACGAAGAAACCGGTGGGCGGGATTTCAAGCTGCGCATATTTTCCCCTCGCGTATGAACAGCAGTGGCTTGCCAACGACTACGGACGCTGGATCTCGATTGTCCCGCACCAAGGAGGGACGATCAACTCTGTGCAGAATGGCATTATTCTCCGCTCCGATCTACGCGAAATGTTTGACCAATACCTGATCTCAATCAACCCAGATGTAAGTTTGACATTTTAAAAAGTACACTTTCCTGCTTGAAGTACAAATGAAATTCTCAAAGCTAACAAACCATTTGCTCTTGATTTAGAATGGCTACAAGATAGTTTTTTTTGACATGAACTTCTACCAACTTTCCGGTCAGACGATTGACCGCCGCTTATTAGATGATCCAGCTTGCCCCCCCGACGAGCTATTCCGATGGCACTTTCATCAGGCTGTTTTAACAAAAATGCGGGGCGCTGGTGAGCCAATTTTTGAGCATGATAATCTGCCGAACTCCGACATCATGGGTACGATCATGGAAGGCCCGAAGGCTGCAGAACGTATGGAGTTTTAACTTTTACGGCCGCTTAGCTCACTACATCGAAATTGCAGCCGAGAACAAGGGGGGATGGGAAAAGGAGGACAAGAAGGACCAGACATTATATCAGACGAAAGAAATGGGTCCCGGCTGATCACAGAAACTGTTGTCAAAGGCGAAGAGAACCAGACATCATAGCGCAGATGCTTTTCTTTCTTTGGTGTTTTCCCACACGTTCTTTACGCACGATCTTTAAACTTTCCTTTGTTTTCCCCTTTGATTTCCCTTCCTTAATCCTTTGTCTTTTTTTTCTCTTTTTTACGATTTAATGAGGACACAAAGCAAGTTTCTTTTCTCGCGGGGGATGTTATATGACTATAGGCCCTACATAAGGAGGCCACATCGTTAATCTAGACAAAATACCAAGCTCTTACAACCAATCATTGGCATCTATAGGATTAGTGCGATGGAAGGTCGATATATTAGAATTGCACTGAATCCCGTGCTGACTTCAAGGTGGCGGAACTCCTCATCAACTACAAGGCGTTGTTATTCTATATAAAATATAAATATTCCGCGGTTCGTAGGCCTTAAATTGATCCCTGCAGTACATACACCCGAAACTAGGTTGAAAAAAGGATGTGCCCATTATTGCAACGCCAACGAGCCTGTAACTAGGCCCGTGGCTGTGGCGCATATGCAGGCGAAAGCTCACCCTAGGCTCACCCTAGGCTCACCCTAGATCAGTGCCAGCTCATGACAACGGTTCAAAACGGAAATTGCTAATGACAATCCATGTGTGCATAAAGCTGTTGCCTGTACCTTTTTAAGACGCAAAATAAAATCGAGTGGCAGCCACGGGCTTCATAAGCTGCCATATGTACAGGAAACCAAGCTGCTCTATTTCTTATAAATTCAATATAGAGCTAGATATATGCAAATCGGTCCGTAGATGGGTCTCCAGCCTTGCGAGTGCATTCCGCCATGTGGACGTACTCGTCAGTCACACGGCCAATGTCCAGCCGTTCCGTCAGTCTCTCCTCCGTGATAAGATAGGCAGAGGGAAACCAAGAGCTGACGTCTCTTCCTGCCATCATGGCCACAAGGGCCTCGCCTGTGAGCCAGCACTTGTCCATACCGTAGCCCTGGAAGCCAGCCGCGATCCATTCTTCCGCCCCCGAGGAAGCCCGACCGGTTGCGCTGGCAGGAAGGTTTCCGACCAGGGGGAGCCCATCGGCAGTCATTCCCATGACGCCGGACCAGATAACCTTGAGCCTGGGCATGTCGAATCCCTTGTCTGCCGACTTGCTCTCCTCATGCACGGCGCGAAACATCCGTGGCAGAATGGTGGGAAGATCCCGGACCGAAGCCGCACTCACAAATGAGTCGTCCGAACACAGACACTCGTCCATCCGCTGGTTCTCCACGCCAGCAAAGACGTCCTTTGTGATCGCGTTCTGCTGCAGATAATAAAGACCGTGGTGGTACATGCCGCTGTCAAGGTCGACCTGTGGCGGCTGCAGGAGGCTCCAGGTGCGGCTGGCACCCCAGGACGGAAAGCGCTCCGGGACAGCCTGCGTGGACATGTGTCCACGGAAGGGATAGATCTTGCCGCGGAGGAGGGGGAGGAGATGTCCTGAGTACGCATTGGTGCAGTACACAACGCGTCTGGCCTTGATCGGCCCACGGGGCGTGGAGACGGTGTAGCGATGGGAGCCGGGGACGGTAGCATCCCCGTTGTCGGTCACGGACGTTGCCGGCGTCATGGTCTCAATGGCAAGACGTCCGGCATGCGTCTCCAACAGCGCAGCGAAGATCTCAGTGCAGAGCCGGTAAGGCCAAAGCGCCCCGGCTGGCTGGGCATAGCCGCCAACAACGTCCACGAGACCCCACTCCTCTTCGAGCTCGGCCTTGCCCACGATCCGGTTGTGGTCATTGTGCTCCGGAAGCTCCCGGGAAAACATGGCCACAGACGCTGCGCAGTGTTTCCACAGGGCCTCGTCGTTGGACACACAGAGCTTCTGGACCCTCCGGACCTCGCCTCTTTCGCGGACCTTGGCAGACATGCCGGAGCCAAGCTCCTGCACACGCTCCATATTCTTCAGGCTGAAGCGGGCCATCTCCTTTGCTGCTTCCACGCCATAGTCGGCCACCCAGGTGGAGAACTTGTGACCCGCAGCGGACACACAATGACCACCATTCCGTCCTGTAGCTCCCGAGACCAGAGTTCTGGCTTCAAGCACAGTGACGTGAGCGCCGGGAAAAGACGACGAGTCTTCCAACAGGGCCTTGGTGACACTGCATCCTGTAATACTGTCATGTCCAGCACGCTTAGCCACGGCCACAGTCAGTCCATAGGGGGGGTGCCATACCCCGAACCGATGACAAGAATGTCTGTTTCAGCAGGAAGAACGGGGGACTGTATGTTCCCAACCGTGTCGTGGATGGGCAGCTGCCAGTAAGCTGTTGTAGGGTTGGGATGCGGCAGACCGGGATCTGCCGTTACAAAGGAGCGAATTCTGGGCTCAAACGACATTTTGGTTACGTTCGTTTCGACAGGCTGGAGACCAGATAATGGAAACAAAATAAACTGAAACCATGAGGAGGGGGTTTATCCGACTTTCTTTTCGTCTAGGACCACTGCTCCCAACTAGTAGACTCACTCTCCGCAAAGCGGAGAGGATCAGTCGATGTGGCGGACTTATGCTCCTGAGCGGTAAAACTTCGCAGTTCTCTCCGGATCCATATCTTGCTCTTATCTACGTAGCAATCTAGCGTCACCAAAACTCTATATTTACATAGCTTACGAAACTGCGATTGAACTCTGCATCATTGGCAGAAGTGCAGAGTGGATCGGATTTGAATGAAATGCAGGTACCCGTCTTTCTCTGAAGATGATGACAGCATACGTTTCGTGTATGGCCTCGAGATGCAGCCATGACTGTCAAGGCTGTAAAGAACGTATGGTCTATCCTGCATGTTAGCGGCGCTCGCAATAAGTTGTGGGTGGTGGACTAAGGAAGACCTATCCTTACCTGATTATATAGATGGCCGCTTTAATACCTCGTTTCTGTTGATATATAGGGAGCCATCCCGCGACTACTTTGTGGATCTACTTACGTTCTCAGTCAGAGGTGCGTCTGAGTCGAAGGGAAAGGCCGGAAGCTCTTAAACCGGAAGATCCACAAAGCCGGTGCAAGGGCTGGTGGCAGTCCAGCTAGATAGAAATCCGGCAAAGTATCCGTGCCGAAGTATCCGTGCCGACGAGTCTGTGCCGCCAGCATGGCCCGGACGATTCACAGTCGTCACTGTTCTGAGCAGCATCTCTTCGGACCGGCTGTTGGGAACAGTGCTGTGATAATTCCCGATGCTTTAGCTTCGTCCTGTGCGTCAATCGCGCCATTCTGCTCAACTACCAGCCCATGCAGATAGTCTGTGTTGGACTGAAGATGGGCGACGAGCCTTGTGCACGAAATGGCCATCCACGTCCAGTATAGTCACGTGATCAACATAGGCCTATGGGTGGCATTCGTGAGATAGTCATTCGGAAGAAACCCGTCGCGGCAAAGAGTATCTGGAACACGTTCTCCTCAGTTGCCGCGTCTTGACTTGCGAAGGCAGCGTCCGGCAAGACTGTTTTTTTCCAGGAGTATCGTCAGGTTCTGGATCATGTTCGCGACAATACCTATCAAGCCGAGCATTTTAACTTTTTGCAGAAATTCGACCAGTGCCGTAGCCTAGTATCGAGAAGAGGTAATATCAGGCGTTCCTGCTGGATCCTCACCCTCATGGATGCGAGACAGGGGTGGTTGCATCGACGTGCATTTGGATGCCCCTCAATGAAGCGGCGCTGTAGCATTCGCGGCAATGCTACAACGATCGGGGGGCTAAGCTGCCCACATACCGCATTACGACCTCTTCTTTATCTACACGGTCCCGCCAGACTTTACACGACCACGAACCCTGCGACTACTTCGGAGACCATCCAGCCCAGTTCGCACTTTCCTAATTGTGCAAGGAAATCAACTGCATTTTATCTTCATTCTATCACTTCGTATTTTTGTTTCCTCGTGGTCTACTCAGCAATTTGTGGCGAGCGCGACTACGGGCCGTATATTGGGTGGATGTTGCATCTATACCGCCTCCGCCCCATTATATTGGACCAATAGAACTGTGCCAATGTGCTCAGTTAATGTAAACACCGGAGATAACCTCGAGCGCCACCGATGTTAAGATATCTTACAATTCGTTTACGTGTGCGTCGCTACGCCATTTAAGGCTTTGACTTGCTGTGGCGGCTTTTGTAGCCTATCTCTTATTTTGTTTTCTGCCACGCAATCTGGAGTATCTTCTTATTTTTTAGCTTACGATTAGCAACTCTTATTACTCTTCGTTAACGGTCACAAACTGAGCAATCCAACCAAGACGATCCCTTTCGCCATGGATCCCAACCACCCATCATCGTCGTCTCATGACGGCCCATCCTCCTCCTCTTCCTCCTCGTCTTCCGCCTACTCGTCGGAAGACGAGAAGCTACTGCCGGGTGAAACTACTGCAGAGCTAATTAGCAGACTCCGGGCGCGAGTCCAGGAGGAGCGACGTCAGAAAAAGGAAGAAAGGCGCAAGAAGAAGGAGGAAAGGCGCCAGAAGAAGGAGGAAAGGCGCCAGAAGAAGGAGGAAAGGCGCCAGAAGAAGGAGGAAAGGCGCGAGAAAGAAGAGGTGAAACGAACGGTAGAACCGCTACCGTTCATTGAATTTGTCGAAAGAATGGAGGTTGACGTATTTTCGACGCTTATCATGGAAAAAGACCCATCCAAGGCGGCGAAAACGAACCCAACCGATGTTGGCGGCAAGATGTACCCGCGACTTCTACGCCCTTGGATCGACTTTGACACGCAGCACAGGGTGGCGTTTGACACCTTGCGCAACAGCCTCGGCGACGAGCCACGCTTCATGTCTCCACACGCGATCGACACAACCCGCACGAGCTTGTGCCGAAAGCAGAGTATCGCCAGTGAAGACGACATTCGCCCGTTCATCAACATGGCCATCGAGTTGCCAGCAGCAGACATTGTGACAGCTCACCTCAACGTTTTGCATCCGGAAGCACCGCAGACGATCCGATTTCAGAACAATGCGTACAAGAAGCTAGCACTGCATGGTCCGCCTGGAAAAAAGCACTCGCCCACCAAGCAGTTGCAGCCCGACCGGTGGGTTTTTTTGTATGAGCAGGACGAGGAAGAGAGCGTCAACATTCTCGTAGGAGAGTGCAAGACGCCACAAAAGGTAAAGTTGGATACGCTACGGCAGGTTTTACGTTCAATACGTCCTACAACGTTCTTCACCGAGGCTATTTGGGGGTTGCAGCAAATCGAACATGCAGAACTAGCAACAACGGTTAGCGAGGACGAACCACCCCCGAGCGCGACTACGACGACCCGGGTACCTGGCCATGTTTTGGTTGCACAGGCGCTGTGCCAGGCTTATCACTACATGATTGGCTCCGGCTGCCAGTACGGCTATATCTCGTCGGGTGATAGCCTGATCTTGTTGCGTATCGACGAAGATTCCCCCCTGACACTCTTTTACCATTCGGTACAATTCAAGGTCCCTCATGTCCGTGATGCCGAGGAGCGGCGACAGCGGAACCGCGGTTTGCGGCAACCCCACGAAACGGCCATTATGTACCTGGCCAGCTTATGTCTATGGGCCAGCCGCACCACGCCGCGGTCACATGCGTGGATCGATGCCGCTACGACGAATGCACCGCGATGGCCTGCCACTAAAAAGCAGGAAAAAAGCTCTCAACCTGCTTCCTCTAGACGCAATGATAGTGCTGCTGGTGGCGGCGGCTCGGGTGGCGGTGGCCCTCCTAGAGGTGATAGTAGTGATGCCGGTGATGCCGGTGATGCTGGAGGCCCTTCTTCTACACCACGCCTACCCCTTCCTTCCGGTCCGAACAAGCGTGGACGGTCGCCTACGCGGAAGCATAAAACATTTGAACAAGAAGAACACGAGGCCGTGGCGTCGGCGTTAGAAACATCACCTTCGAAGCCATTCGGGCCATTCATTGTCGAGCCGCCTACTCTGCCATACTGTACGCAAGCGTGTCTTCGGGGCCTCGTGCGTGGGCTCGCCCTAGACAACAACTGTCCCAATGTGGCACTGCACCGAAAGGCACGACGACGAAGTGCAGGAAGCCATGTGGTAGACGGCCATCCACTCACGGCTCCCGCATTGTGCGCACGTATTGTTGCGCAGATTGCAGTCAATATGGACAAAGATTGCCAGTGCCTCGCAAGGTACAGTATGGAGGGCCGCTATGGTGTTCTCTTTAAGCTTGCTGTGACGGGCTACGGCTACACCTTTGTGGGCAAAAGTGTGCGGGCGGAAAACCGCGAGGTGCTGGAGCGGGAGGCCATGGTCTACAATGCGGTGCCGCATTTACAGGGTCGTCTGATTCCCGTTTTTCTCGGCATCATCGACCTGGAGAGACCTATTCCGCTGCACAACTTGTCTCGGGTGTCGCACATGATGCTCATGTCGTACGCGGGACCCGACTTTTGTACAGAGAAGCTGTTGCCAACGAACGTGGATCTCGCTGCCGAGAATAACCGCACAACCAACGAGCTCCAGGCGGCTGGCGTTTTTAGTGACGACATCCGGGACCCTAATATAGCGTGGAACGCCGAGGTGCAGCGGGTTATGCACTTTGATTTCGACCTAGTCGACCTAGACTGCTTGCCGGTGGCCCAAGAGGCTAAGGACGAAGCTGGATGCGAGCACGAGGATGAGGTAAAGCCAGCCATGCCAAGGGCATACAAAGAGGAGGTCGCGCCGAAGATTCTGTCAGCGAAGAGGGACTGGAACGCTTTTCAGGAGCATGGGGACATTGATGTTAGCGAAACCGGTGATGGCTACGACATAAAGCGTGGGAATATGCACCACGGTTGGCGTTATGGCACTGCACGATTAGTGTGACGAGGGTTTTACTTCTGATCACACTGCTTGGCAGCCTAGTAAGGTAGAACGATGATATAACGACTTTTACGGAGCTCGCTACCAAAGAAAGAGCTCACCGCTTTTGGCAAAATGGATGGATAGGTGCAGTGTATAGATTGTATTAAGGGAGCATCTTACAACATAAATCATCCCTTAGGTCGTGTTGGATCTTCCGTCTTCCCCTACCTTTATGTTCTCCAGAAAATAAATGTGAATACGAGCAACGTTCTTTTCCCGCTCACTCGGACAATATTCCCCTCTTTTGGCTGTTTGCCCACCGTTTCTATCTGCTCACATCTTACCTCCCACTTTGACCATGAATGCTGCCAACGAGACACTATTTGGCCCGTCAAGCCCGTCAACGGGCTAGGGAAAACATACCTGACCCTGCGCGTGCTCATACTAACGATTATACTGGCCCTTGGCTGGCACTTCTACGTCAAAAACAGCAAGCAGAAGAAGGTAGGCAACTAGGCTGTCTTTTCTAGCGCGATTGGTGTTGTTTGTCTCTAATTTGTGCCGTATCAGACCGAAGCTGCACTGATAGAGCAGTATGGTTATCGACCTGTACTTTCATTTGTGCCTTACAGTTACAAGTGGCCCTTGGCCCTCGATCTGCTCCTGGGACAGTACCGGATCTTTATTGGTGACCACACCTTTGAAGAGTTGACGCCGTACTTTGGCATAGCCGAAACCTGCCGCGTTGATCTGTTTGGACTGACAGGATACATTACCACCTGCTCGGAAAACATCGAAGCCATCCTCTCCACTCGGTTCGAGGACTATCATCTTGGCAGTCGTCGCATGTCCTCGGCGCCTCTCATAGGGGAAGGCATCTTTTCGCAAGACGGGCCTGCGTGGAGGAGGTCTCGTCAGCTGATCCGGCGCCAATTTGTGCGCGCGCAAAAGCAGATTCCCCAGGCCTTGACCGCTCACGTGGACGAGCTACTTGATGGCATCGCCGAAGCGGCCACCGACGGGATCGTGGATCTCCGGCCGATCATGTTTGAGTACACCCTCAGCACCACGTCCAAGCTCCTCTTCGGCGAGCCTCACGGTAAGATGTCCCGGGACAAGAGAGAGGCGGTACGTGACAACTTTGACTACGCCACCTTTGTTTGCGGCATCCGCGTCCGCCTCGCCGACGGAGCTTGGCTCTACAGTCCCCCAAAGTTCAGGGCTGCCTGCAAAGCCGTGCGCGAGTGGGCAACGTTCATTGTGGACAAGGCCTTCCGCTTCAAAGACGAGTTTGGCGAGGAGGCTGCGGCTGAAAAATATGCCTTTCATAATCGATCTGTGGAGGGAGATGCGCGATATGGAGCTGGTGCGTGACCAGCTTATTCATATCCTCGTTGCTGGTCGAGATTCTACTGCAAGCCTGCTATCCTGGACGATGTGAGTTCTTTTTTTCAAATTCCAACTAACACCACTCCCGCTTCCATCTCATTCGCAATCCAGACACCTTGGAGCGCCTGCAAAGAGAAATATCAATCGTCCCAAAGGAAGGCCATCTCACGCGAGACCAGATCCAGAAGCTGCCCTTTCTCCGATGCTGCCTTAACGAGAGTGAGCTCCTACCACAACGCCAACAATGCATAACTTCTTCTGACGGATACAGCACTCTGGCTCTATCCTACATTGCCTATGAATCTGCGCTTCGCAGGAAAAGCTACCGTTCTTCCTCGAGGTGGGGGACCGAATGGACGCTCGCCCGTCTTGCTGCCCCCAGGATCTGGTATTACCTCTCCATTTACCACTTACACCGGCTAGAGTCCATTTACGGCCCCGATTCTCGGGCCTATCGCCCACAGAGATGGGAGAGCGGCGAACTGTCCAAAAAGGCAAGACCGGTCTGGTCTATGTGGACTTCAACGCCGGTCCCAGACTCTGTTTAGGAAGTAGGTGAGGCTTGGCTGTTTTGTCTTCATGAAGTTCACTAACCTTCATTTCCGACTATAGAGGATTTCGCCCTGATGGAAGCCAGCTATGCCATTATACGCATCCTACAAAAGTACCCGAATATTCGACTGGCACCTGGAGTCCCAATTGAACCCGTCGGGGCCGAAAAACAGACCTATACCGTTGGACTGTCGCCTAAAGATGGTGTCCGTGTGGCCTTGTAAGACATTTTATGGATTACGTTCCTCCACATCAGAAGGCAGGAAGTAAGCAAGCCTCTTCTGCGAATTTATCGTTGCCAAAAAAATTAGATTTGAAAACAGATAGCTTCGGGGCCTTGTGTCCATATTCCAATCCCCAGAGATAGACTTCTTGCCAGATTCACTTTCAGCCGCTCGGTCATGCTGAATATTGGCCAGCCCTTGGTCAGAAATATTGACCACTCTCCAAGCAGCTGTCACATGCGTCGGAAATCCCGTATAGAAAAAAGTCGCTCCCTATGATTTCCATCCCAGCCCCCTGCCCTGCCCATAACTGTAGTGCTGTTCTACTTTTCTCCGTACGTCTTTTTAGGCATCTTTCAACCTCCCATTTTGTTCACTTTACCCAACAACGCTATTGCGGCCATGGACTCTGCATACCCCCAGCTGCCCGTGGGAGTTGATGCTCTTCGAATCCACACGGTGGCCCCGGGAGACTTCTACGATCCCCTCGATTGCACCCTGAAGTGTACAGCATTCAGCGAGCTGCCCAAGTACGTCACGCTATCGTACACCTGGGGAGATGCGTGCACAGACATGGTCAATATTCTCGTTTCGGCCAACGACCCTGTTCCAGGCCATTCCAATCGTAAAACAAACTGCTCAACAGACAGCCGTTCCATGTGGGACACCACTTACATCTCGTATTACTACATCTGCGCTCGCCCAGTCATCCAATGCCCCTGAGGGTCAACGCCGTCTGCATCAATCAGGACGACAGGCGGGAGCGCAGTCAGCAGGTTTCGCTCATGGCCCTTTATCTATACGCGGTTCGTCAAAGTTGTTGCCTGGATCGGCATGAGACGATACAATCACATGTCCGGCTTCTTTTCCGCCATGTCTCTCGAATGGAAAGCAGGAAAGACACAGCATCTGGCCGAAAGGGCTTTGGAAGGCCTCAGTAAGATGCGGTATTCACTCAGGCCTTCTGCCGCAACGGTTTTGCGAATCGCAGAAAGCGCCTACTGGACATGTCTGTGACAGGAGATGTATCTCCCACGTCTTCTGGTTCTGGCCTACGGATCAGAGATGTGGCAGTACGATGACGTCCTTCAGTGGGATCTACTCAACTCAACTGGGCAGTACCTTCCGCTGTCGACGGATGGCGCGCTCCGGCCGATGCGGCGGCTCCTCGAGACCAGAAAGAACAAACACAAAGATAGGATGACGCTGGAGAATCTGATCGAGCAGTTCTCAGAAAAAAAATGCAGTGAGCTGAGAAATAAGGTGTACGGATTGCTCGGGTGTGCTCATGACATACGCACGCACGTGGTGCCGGGGCCGTCAGAAAAGCAGAAGCCCGCTGTGACTTCTGTACATGTGGACTATTCGCTCTCCCTCTACGACATATGGGCTAACGTGATAGCATTTGTCTTCCACGAAGCCCGAATTGCAGGCAGCATTTCTGACCGGCTGAAAGAGCCTGCAGAAAACACACGGACCAGGAAAAAACTCATCAGCATCGTCCGACAGCTGGCATGGTTCAGGCGGCACTCGGCCACAAGGTGGAAGACAAGTTCGCTCGTGACAGACACGCAAAGGCACGATTCTATAATCCTTCTTGTTGTATCTGGCGGCTAACCATCTTCTCAGAGCCTACAGGACCCGTTCGTGTTTCGGGCCATCGGATATGTGGCTGGGAGAGTTGTGCGGCTGGGCCCAGGACACAGTTCATTCATCAGTTCGGCTACCACACAAACGGACTGGATAAAGTGCTGGGCCAGCTGCTACGAGGGCTCCCACGATCTCGAAACGCTGCGACAGATGGACGAGGAGTATACAGCGCAAATTCTACTCGATAGGAAGCAGCGTGTCGATCAGATTCGGGATATCCAGGACGCCAATGTCAGAGCTTGGCCTGTAGCTCAGAGCAGCTATGGGACTGTGGAATCGAATCCTGACCTACACGAGACTGCATGTCACGCGACGTTTAGCGATGCGCCGGCCGGGAAGCCGGGAAGCCGGTTTTTTGTTGGAACAGATTTGTTAATCGGGCTTGCTCCGCCCTCTGCAAAGCCTCATGATATAATCGTGCGCTTCTGGAACTGTAGTGCTGCCGTCGCAATGCGGCCAATTCCCTCAGTGACAGACAGCACGACAGCCACTGCATACACGCTCGTCGGTCGAGTAGATATTGCCGAGGTCATCGATCGGAAGGCTACGTGGGACCCTTCTGTGGAGAAGATTGTACCAGTCTCTAACTCGGGTACAGGTGGTTATGTACAAGACATGGACATTCTATACGTCGGTCTGAGCCTAAGAACCTTGCAGGCAATTTCTTCGTATACATTCACATCGTCATAAATGTTGACAGTTCCTGGTTGATAACGATGTATGTAGGATACATTCCCAAACATTCTCGACAATACCACTATGATCGTGGCCTTCCTCTCATGCTACTCTTCCCTCACTTCTCTAATAACATCCATGAACCGATTTGCGCTGATAGCGGTCAGAATGTGCCACTATCCGTGCAACTCCAACAGCCAAGCCCAGGGGGCTCCCATCCAAACCCTCAGTTTTCGAAGCTCGGCACAGTATTCAAGATCGACGTTTCAAAGTGCGTAGCCAACCAGGAGGATAATGAGAGCTCTCCGACCCCGTACCCTCCATTCTTGACACTTATCTGTTGGGACCCAGGAACACGCCAGTAGAATAGATAATGGTCTCGGATGGTGATGAGAGCCAGAACGATAGCAAAAGCTGTTGCTTGGTAGATAATATTTCCAGTCCAGACATAAAATGCGCAGAATAAAGGAAACACAATAGTCAGGATCAGATTAACAGTCCGGTCAAAGGCCGACGGCTGACGGACAGTCAAAACACCCTGAAGAAGGACCAGGCAAGGCCGAGCATGGCAAGTTCGTCAGCAAATTGAAAATTTTGACGGAGGGAGGCGTGAAAGAGAAACGATGCGATGCCGAGGACGAGCAGAGAAAGTGACATAAATTCATGCCTTGTCCCAAACACGCCTTGACGTCCCGGGCCATACATGTATTTAAGTGCAAAGTAGACTAGGAAAATTCAGCACCACTGTTTGCGTCTGTTCGTCTTCTTTGTGCCTAAAGCAAAACCACATACCGTAGAGCAGGTTGGTCAGCGAGTTGATAAACTCGGCGAGATACAGGCTAACTGCATAATCCTCCTCGCAGAAACTGCATTGTTGGTCAGCCAGAACACGTCACCGAATCCTAACACAGCTGGAGGTCCTCACTTTGCTTTGCTTATCGATGGGCTCCAAGCCCCGCTCCAAGCTCCGCTCAATGAATGGACGCCGCCAGCAAAGTGACGATTGTGGTGTCCCATGTGTAAAGCCATGCCAATGGATATTTTACTGCTCAGTTTGAGTCACGACTGTCCACCGCTGAATGATTGAGTTTGCGAGTGTTTTGTTTTTGGAAAGTCTTGTTTTCTTCTGCGAGAATTCTGCAAACGAAACAGTTCAGCTGGACTTGACAAGTAACAAAACGCGATTGCGGTCACCGTAAGTCTCACTTGATTATACAACGCAACGCCGCATTTCTCTCAGAGGGAAAATTCAGGGCTCTTAGGCCTAGCTCCAGCCTGTTGAGTCCGCACTCTCCTTTTCCCCTTATTCACCCGAGCCCAGATAGTTCACAGGTTTGAACCTGGCCATCAAAAGCCGGGAAAGAAGCTAGTCTAGTAGCTTGACTAGCTACTACGTACAACAGCTGTTAGAAGACGATACATGCCCCAGCCGACCGACGTGCTTCCACGTATCATTAATACTAGCATGTGGCGATAATGGCTGGGGAAATCTCCCCTATATATATTGGAACGTAGCGATTTCTCCCGACTGCCTGGCCATGCAACACGACTTGCGCAACAGAAGTTTTTTTGTATATGTTTTCTATGGCAATGCGCCTGAAAACTCGATGAGCTTCAAATTTTCTGCGACTTCGGTTTGTTGCCGAGCAAGTAATTCTGCGAGAGCTAGTTAGGAGAGAAAAAAAGCGAGGGCCACAACACATATCAAACCAGGAGCAGAGGAGAACCACCTCCTCCCGGAAGGCCAGATGGGCAACAGACGCTACCGGTTAACCGAGCTCGCCGCCCGCCTCCTTACCGACGCCGTACGGAGCGTGTGGGGCAACGGTGACACGGCATCTCTCCTCCAGCTAGACATACGGGGCGCTTTTAATAACGTCCACTATGGGTGGCTTATCCACACTCTACACACGCTCCACCTTCCGGTCTGGATAATTAACTGGGTTACCAGCTACCTAAAAGATCGGACGACGGCACTCGCCTTCGACGGCAAGA
>JADHKJ010000136.1:0-20942 GCA_019925595.1 Grosmannia huntii
AAGGGAGGAAGCAGGCCTGTTTGTGTAGATATCTTTCTTCTTCTTTAGCTTAGTTTTCAACCAGTTTGATTCACCCAACAGCGACTTCTCCCATTGGGCTGGATCCTTACAGAGACCTCCCTAAGGAGGAGGATAAAAGACTCTTGCACTAAAGTTAAACCGTCTTAAAGACACAAAACCTGCCACCTAAGAGAGAGCCACCGAGAGTCCGGCTTAACCAAATTATACTCCCGTTAACTCTGCGAAAACTGTTCCGTCTTGCGTACGAATCTAACCCCGTCCCGCGCGCCGCTTTAGCCGCTATACATAGTGCCGACTCTGATAACCCCGTTTACAGACTACCGATACTTACCCTCGCTAAGTATTCCGACCGCGAAGGATACCTATATGTTCGGGACTGCATATACGTCCCCGACCACAATGCTTTAAAAGCCGAGCTTCTCTGCCTTTGCTACAACTCCTTCGTCTCTAGCCATCCCGGCAGATCTAAGACATATAATCTCTTATCCCGGGAATACTACTGGCCGGGTATGGCTAGTTATATTGCTCGCTAGGTTTGTAAGTGCTATACTTGTTAAAGGGCTACTCCGTTCTATAACGGCTAGAAAGGCCTGCTCCGCCCTTTACCAATTCCCGACCGAGCCTAGCGTAATATTTCTGTAGACTTTATTACGCACCTGCCTAAGAGTTATAGCTATAATGCGATTATAGTCGTAGTTAACCGCTTAACAAAGATGCGTTACCTAATCCTCTGCTATAAAACCTGCAGCGCTAAAAACGCTGCCTGCCTATATCTAAAGCATGTCTAAAAGCTGCACAGGTGTGATGACCACATTACACGGCAACGGAAGAAGAAGCCAAACAAGCCCCACACGGCAGAAAGCACACAAACCAATGAGAGCACAGGCGGTCTAAAGATCACGTAACAAGAAGAGTGATCCTGCATAGGATCTAAGAGTAATCTAGATCATGTAATTAAACGATAAGCAGATAAGGATTGAAGACTCGAAGCGCGATCCCTTGAGCTAGAATCGAAGACTCGAAGCGCGATTCCTTAAGCCAGGATCGAAGACTCGAAGTGCGATCCATCGAGCTAGGAAGAGATGGAAGAAGCACTCGTGTATATAAGACTACAGTCCCTACTACCTAGATAGAACTCTCCTTTTTACAGCTCTTTAGCAATTAATCTAAGTATTTAGTCTTAACACTTAAATAGGCCTTGCTGCCTTATACCACATTAAAAGAACGATAATAACGCACAATAGAGATTTGCCTACACGTATTGTATACGAAGCGGCCTTAACCTGCCTACTTACATAAACCCCTTAACACTACTAGGTTTATTACTAAGGAAATAGTGTGGTTTATAACAACAGGCTGCCGTCTTCTATAGTCTCCAATAAAGGCTCCTAGTTTGTTGCTAAGCTTTAGCAAAGCCTTACCTAAATCCTAAAGATCGATTCTGCCCTATCCTCTGCCTACTACCTGTGATAACCACATCACACGGCAAGCAGAAGAAGCCAAACAGGCTCCACACGGCAGAATGCACATGGACCAATGGGAGCACGAGCGGTCTGGAGATCACGTGACGATACGGATAAGGATCGCAGGGATCGCAAGGATCGCAACCCAAGAATTGCGATCCAAGCGATCCAGGATCGCAAGGATCGCAGGGATCGCAACCTAAGGATTGCGATCCAAGCGATCCAAGGAAGAGATGAAAGAAGCACTCGTGTATATAAGACTACAGTCCCTACCACCTAGATAGCACTCTCCTTCTTACAGCTCTTCAGCAATCAATCTAAGTATTTAGTCTTAACACCTGAATAGGCCTCGCTGCCTTATGCCACATTGAAAGAACGACAACAACGCACAACAGAGATCTGCCTACACGTATTGTACACGAAGCGGCCTTGACCTGCCTACTTACATAAACCCCTTGACACCACCAGGTTTATTACTGAGGAAATAGTGTGGTTTATAACACTACCCTAAAACTAACGGCCAGACTAAGAGAATAAACTCTATTCTAAAACAGTACTTACGCGCCTATATAGCGTATCTGCAAGATAACTAAGATAAGTATTTACCCCTCGCTAAGTTCGCTAGCAACGCTTATTACTTTAAAACCACTAGCATATCCCCGTTCTTCGCCAACTACGGCTTCCAGCCCTAAATAAGCTTTAAGCCTGTCTCTAATCTGCCTTACACCGCACAGTCCCAAGATGCCGCCGCCTTCGCCGCTAAGATACAAAAGATCTTAAACCTAACCCGCAACGAGATTGCGATAGCCTAAAACCTGCATAAGGAATAAGCCAACCAACACTAACGCCCGCCTTAACAGTTTAGACAAAACGACATAGTGTAGTTAAACGCCTAAACAATCCGCACTGCCCGTCTACAAAAGAAGCTCGATTAGAAAAACCTTAGCCCCTTCCGCATTTCTAAGGTAGTTAGCTTACATGCTTACAAACTTAACCTGCCTGCCTCTATAAGGATTTACCCTATCTTTTATATCTCTTGCCTTCGTTTTACAAATACCTTTAACCCAATCCCTAAACAAAACCGCCTGCCACCACCCTACGTCGAAGTGGCTAGCAAGACTAAATATAAAGTCGAAGAGATTCTAGACTCCTTCTAGGAGCGCCGCGGCCGTAGCCGCAACCCTCGTCTAAAATATATCGTCCGTTAAACTAGGTACGACGACCCGACTACTAAACCTGCCGAGTACCTAACCTACTTAAAACAACTCCTAGATAACTATTACCGTCGGTACCCTAACAAACCTAGACCCTAAATCTGCGGCGTTAACGGAGCTCCGCTGTAGAAAGGGGAGTACTGTTACGGACCGTTATAACAGCCTGCTTGCTTAAGGCACCTACCTGCTTGTGCCTCTCTCCCTCTTTATAGGGAGAGACTGCGCAAGCGCCTACCTAAGGCTTCTACTAGGGACCCACTCCTGGAGTACTGCCACTGCACACCGCTTTAGTGAATATATATCCACGAAGAATCCTGCATCCGAAACGTAGCTCCTTAAGCTACGTCTTCGTTAACAACCTAACCCTGCCTGCACCTTTGTAGAAGACTAGCTATTCTAAATATACCTTTCCGTCTCGAATCCCGGCCCCGCCTACCTGTTCGCCTGCCCGTCCGTAACAATTAAGGAAGAATATAACTAACGCTTAAATCTTATAATCTTTTTTACTAAGCTGTTTTTAAAAGACCGTTCTTTTCCTACCTACGCCTTTACCGACTACGGTGCTTAGGGCAAAGCCTTTATTAACTTTACCTAAGTGTTTTAACACTAACTACTAGCATACCCGCTTCGTTCCTCGTTTAAAATTAAGGTTTTTAACGGGAGAACTGCTAAGGCCGGCTAATACACACACTATATCCGTGCCTGCCTTTGCATTAACGACTACTGCTAAAAGAACGTCCTGTTTTTTATTACGCAACTAGCTTACTATCCGATTGTACTAAGTATGCCGTAGCTAAAGCAGCATAACCTAACTATCCGTTTTACCGAGCGCTCTATTACCTTTAATAGCGAATACTTCCGCTAGCACTGTAACGTCTTAGGACGGCTAAAGAAGCTTTAAGCCTTTTACGATATTCCTTAGAGAGACTAACCTTGCAACCTGCCGGCCCGACCTGTAGCACTCCGCTACATAAACATTACACCGATCTTAAAGGAAGGCGCCGCGGCCTACGCCCGCCGCGCTAACTGCCGTCTGTTTATCTCTACATTAAAAGAGATTAACTGCGTCTTAAACTCGCTTAAAATAACCAAGGCCAACCTTATGCGCCTGCCGGCCAAGTTAGCTAACTTCGCTAACGTCTTCTTGCCTTGTAAAGCTAAAAAGCTGCCTTTACACCTGTGACGGGCTATGGCCCGGTGTAAGTCCTCGGCTCCGCCCTCGGCTCGGAACAACCAGTAGGCCGTGTCACGTGGCCTGTCGCGCGACCCGACCAAACCCAATTGGGCGCACGCCAATTGGCACATTGCGCCCATCTTGCGCACGCGCTGCCACGGACCAATGGGAGCACAGGCGGTCTGGAAGTCTCGTAACGATACGGATAAGGATCGAAGGCTCGAAGCATCGAGCCATCGAGCCAGGATCGATGACTCAAAGCATCGAGCCATTGAGCTAGGATTGATGACTCGAAGCATTGAGCCATCGAGCTAGGAAGAGATGGAAAAAGCACTCGTGTATATAAGAAGGGAGGAAGCAGGCCTGTTTGTGTAGATATCTTTCTTCTTCTTTAGCTTAGTTTTTAACTAGTTTGATTTACCTAACAGCAACTTCTCCTATTAGGCTAGATCCTTACATAAAACTAAGCTTATCCTATCTCTTAAACCAAACTTTGTGCTTTTTAAAGCAACCTTTTAAACCAAACTTTGTGCTTTTCGAAGCAATCTTTTAAACCGAACTTTGTGCTTTTCGAAGCAATCTCTTAAATCGAACTTTGTGCTTTCCGAAGCAATCTCTTAAACCGAACTTTGTGCTTTTCGAAGCAATCTCTCGAATCGAACTCTGTGCTTTTCAAAGCAATCTCTTAAATCGAACTTTGTGCTTTTTAAAGCAATCTCTTAAATCGAACTTTGTGCTTTTCGAAGCAATCTCTTAAACCGAACTTTGTGCTTTTCGAAGCAATCTTTCGAATCGAATTCTGTGCTTTTCGAAGCAATCTCTTGAATCGAACTTTGTGCTTTTCGAAGCAATCTCTTAAATCGAACTTTGTGCTTTCCGAAGCAATCTCTTAAACCGAACTTTGTGCTTTTCGAAGCAATCTCTCGAATCGAACTCTGTGCTTTTCGAAGCAATCTCTTAAATCGAACTTTGTGCTTTTCGAAGCAATCTTTTAAATCGAACTTTGCGCTTTCCGAAGCAATCTCTTAAACCAAGCTTTGTGCCATTATAAGGCACTATAGACACTAATTAACCCCTGCCTCCTGCGCTAGCGCAAAGCTTCGATCTAGAAGCTGCGTTGCGTCATATTATCGCTCGCATCAAGGCCCTAGAAGTACCTACACTTGTCCCTACCCCTGCTCTTGCTCCCGCTGTCGAAAAAGCGGCTACCACATCGGAACCAGCTCTTGTAACCCTTGCTTCCGTAACTACGCGCTTAAAAAAGGTTCTCCCAAACATCCTTTGCTTTTTAGGTAACCGAAAAGACTATCGTGCATGGTCCCTAGGAGCTAGAAGCAAGATTAAGACGGACGGACTAGCTATTAGGTTACCGGACGCCTAGTTTTCCTACCTGCTTTTCCGACTTAACCTAAAGGCTGCGTTGTTAATGGCCTCGTTTGTAGAAGCGGTATTCGATGCAAACTGCAATGCTAACCATTTCTTAGCCTACATAGACTCCATCTTCGTCGACCTAAATATAGCTGCCCGTTCTCTCGACCAACTTTAGACGTTAAAGTAGCGCCTTAACGAAACCTTTGCCCTCTTCTTGCCCTGTTTCGAACGTCTCCTTGCCGAAGCTGGTTTGGCTTTAGCTTTTAAACAAGTTAAGAAAAGTTACTTAAACAACTTTTTATCCTATAATCTTCGTTAAACTATAGTTACGGCACAAATCCTAAACGATTATTAAGGATTTGTGCATTAACTCTTTACGATTAGCTTTCGCCTTAACTTACTAAAATACTTGGATTAAGCTAAACCTAAAAAACCTAGGCCCTTTTTAGCACACCTTAAAGCTATAAATCTAGACCTCCTGGTGCGCACTGCCGCTAGTTGTCTAACCGATAAAGAGAGGGATATCCGGCGGATAAAAAGGCTATGCTATTACTGCGGCAAGTCTAGGCACTTAAAATTCGTCTGCCCTAAGCTAAAATCCGCCCCCTCGCGCCCTTGCCCCACAAAAGTCAAGCAATCCTCTTTAAAGAAACCTGCCTTTGCTCCGTTTAAATGCATAGAGACCTCGGAAGTATCCGAATCCGAACCAGAGTCGGAAAACTAGCTGCTCCTAAGCTAAGTCTCGCCTAGGAGCCACTAGAGACGAAGCAGGTAAAGGAACTAGAATCGAGCCACGGCATATATATAGACGCCTTTATAAAAGAAACGAATATACGCTCGTTTATAGACTCTAAATGCCTTTGCTATACTATCGTCTCTAAGCAGCTAGTTAAACGCCTTTACCTTGCAACTACCTCGATTGCGCCCCGCCCCCTTAAACAAGTAGCATACTAAAAAAACCCCTCAATTATCGATAAGGTGGCTACCTTTTTGCTGGATGTTGGAGGATTTATACGGAAGACTACGGCCTACGTTATCCTTGGTTAAATAGATCTTGTAATTCTTGGCATTGGCTAGCTTGTTAAGCACGATGCCTTTCTTCGCCCTGCTCGGGATTAGATTGTTTTGCGAAAGCCTTTCTAAGTAACGTTAAAAGGCACGATACCCTTAGCTACCGCTATTTCGACTAAGTAAACAAAGAAGCACCTTTTTACTAAGACTTTAAAACTTTACGCCGTTACTCTAGACAACGTGCAGGCCGCCCTCTAAGAAAAGATCCATCCCGATCCTATCTCTAAAGCCCCAGACTGGCTAGTCCCTGCGCTAGCCGCGTTTAATCGAAAGGAAGCAAAGAAGCTCCCCCTAATCCGCCCAAGCCATAACCACAAGATTAATCTCCAAGATAGCGCCGTTATGCCAGCCCGGCCGCTTTATTCAATGTTACAGGAAGAGCTCTTAGTGCTTAGGAAGACACTCTCTAAATTAAAGGAACAAGGCTTTATTCGTCCCTCGTCCTCGTTTGCTGCCGCACCCATCCTTTTCGTTAAGAAACCCGGCGGTAGGCTGCGCTTCTGCGTAGACTATCAAGGGCTAAATGCAATAACGATTAAGAACGCATATCCTTTACCATTAATTGCTAAGACCCTTCGCAAAATTGCCTCTTGCCGCTAGATTTCTAAGCTTAACGTTATCTCTGCCTTTTACCGACTTCGGATTAAGCCCGGTAATAAATAGAAGACTGCCTTTCGGACAAGGCTTAGGTCTTTTAAATGGCTAGTTACTCCCTTTAGCCTCTAAGGAGCACCCGCTAGCTTTTAACGATATATAAACTACGTGCTTCGCAAATCCCTTAGCCGGTGGGTAGCCGCCTACATCGATAACGTGGTTATTTATTCCAACGGCTCTTAGAAAGACCACCGGACGAAAGTCTTAAGCACAGTTACCAAGCTGTTAAAGGCGGGCTTGCAGCTTAACTAGTCTAAGTCCCGCTTTAAAGTAAAAGAGACACGCTTTCTTGGGTACCTTGTAGTCCCCGGAAAAGGACTTAAGGTAGACCCAGAAAAGATCTCTACGATTTAAGCGTAGAGGGAGCCTCGTAACGTAAAAGGCGTTCGCAGCTTCCTTGGCTTTTCGAATTACTACCGCGTTTTTGTAAAAAACTTCTCCGAACTAGCCGCTGCGCTTACCTCGCTTACTAAGAAAGACCGTGCCTTCTCTTAGACTCTTAAATGTTAAGCCTCTTTCGACTCTTTAAAAGAAGCTTTGGTATTAGCGCCTTTGCTTGCTGCCTAGCACCCTAACCGCAAAACTAAGGTTAAGGCTAATGCCTTAGGCTACGTATTAGGTGGAGTCCTCTCTTAGCTAAACCCGCAAGACGCTTTATAGCACCCCGTTAGTTACTACTCTCGAAAGCTTACTCCTACCGAGGCTAACTACCCCATCTATAATAAAAAAATGCTGGCTATAGTAAGCTGCTTACAAAAGTAAAGGCTAAAGCTAGTAGGCAAACCGTTTAAAGTGCACTCTAATTATTGAAACCTAGGTTACTTTAAGACAAAGCAAAACTTAGCTAAAAGGCAGGCCCGCTAGGCATACAAACTTTCCAACTTTAACTCCTTTATTATACACCGCCCTAAAGCCCTCTAGGTAGTCTCTAACGCATTGTCTCAAAGGGAGCAAGACCTCCCTGCAAAAGTAAAAGACGAAAGGATTTTTAAAAGAGACCGCACCCTTCTCTCCTTCTAAGCCGACGGCTTTCTTAGAGTAAAGCTTGGCTACATTTCCTATAGTAACGAGGACACGCTAGACGAAAAACTTACAGACCTCGAAGCTAGTCTAGCACAAACACTAGCCTCGAAATCCCCCTTTAACGACGAATCTTTAACCGCTTTATAGCAACAAGGCTTAGCTGCTAACCCGCAATACTTTAAGCTAAGAGAGGCCGTTTAAGAAGGTGCCCGTTAGTTCCCAAAATCCTTCGGCTTACCTATTACAATTACAGAATGCTCGGTAGATCCTTAACACCGTCTACGCTAGAGAGACCGGATTTAGATACTATACTTTAAACCCCTCCGCACGGCCTTAGTCTAGAAAATTCACAACTCCCCTTTATCTAGTCACCCAGGCCAAAAGGGAACTAGAGACCTAGTCTTTAGAGAATACACGTGGCCAGGCCTCTTAGCAGACGTGCAAAGGCTGGTTAGGAACTGTAACGTATGCAGCAAAGCAAAAGTGTAGAAAGAAGTAAAGAGAGGACTCCTTAAGCCGCTCCTTATTCCGGACCGGCCGTAGGCTAAATTATCTGTTGATTTCGTTACGGAATTGCCTCCTTCAACCCCTCCTTAAGGCACGCCCTGCAAGAACCTTTTAATAGTAATAGACCGCCTTTTAAAGTCTATTGTTTTAGTCCTAATAGGGAAGATAAAGTCCGTCGACGTAGCCGAAGCCTTAGCCAGATTCGTCTTTGCTTACCATAGCCTGCCGAATTCCATCGTCTCCGACAAAGGTCCCTAGTATATCTCGATGCTGTAGAGAGAGATCTGCAAAAGGCTGCATATTGTGCGCAGACTTTCGACTGCTTTTCATTCCTAAACTAACGGCGCCACGGAAAGGGCTAACTAAGAAGTAAAGGTGTTTCTACGCATCTACACCTCCTTCTTCCAAGATAACTGGGCCTCCCTCCTTCCCGGCGCTATAATAGCACTAAATTCCCGAACGTCGTCATCTACCGGCTTGTCCCCCTTCTTCCTTACCCATAGCTACCACTTCCCCGTCCTTTCCTTACCCCCGGATCTACACCACGGCTCCCCCCTCTCCCCGGCAAAGCAGGGCCGTCTTTGGCTGGCGAAATGGAAAGACCTCTCTGATTTTACTTAAGCAGCCATAGCTGACGCCCAAGAAACCTAGGAGCGCTATGCCAACAAGTTACGACAAGCTTTTAAATCTTACCAAGTAGGGGACAAGGTCTTCTTACGTCTAAAAAACGTCAAGACGGCCCGCCCCTCAAAAAAACTAGACTAGGTCAGTCTGCCGTTTAAGGTTATCGGCTTGGTCGGGTCTTATGCAGTTAAGCTTAATACCCCCCCTAGGATTCACCCGGTATTCCACGTCGATCTGCTTCGCCGCGCCCCCGAGGACCCCTTCCCCTCTCAAACTACCCCTAACCATACCCCCCCCCCCATTCTGCCCCTGGCCGCCGATGCAGACCACGGCGTAGGAGAATACCTGGTTGAATCGATCCTTCGATTCAGAAAGCGCGGCCGCGGCTACCAAGTCCTGGTTAAGTGGATCGGCTACCCTAGCCCTACCTGGGAACCATTGTCAGACCTCCTCGACACAGCAGCATGTGAAGCCTTTGAGGAGAACCTCCCCACACCCCCCCCGTGGAGAAGGGAGGGGGCTATTGTGACGGGCTATGGCCCGGTGTAAGTCCTCGGCTCCGCCCTCGGCTCGGAACAACCAGTAGGCCGTGTCACGTGGCCTGTCGCGCGACCCGACCAAACCCAATTGGGCGCACGCCAATTAGCACATTGCGCCCATCTTGCGCACGCGCTGCCACGGACCAATGAGAGCACAGGCGGTCTGGAAGTCTCGTAACGATACGGATAAGGATCGAAGGCTCGAAGCATCGAGCCATCGAGCCAGGATCGATGACTCAAAGCATCGAGCCATCGAGCTAGGATTAATGACTCGAAGCATTAAGCTATCGAGCTAAGAAGAGATGGAAAAAGCACTCGTGTATATAAGAAGGGAGGAAGCAGGCTTGTTTGTGTAGATATCTTTCTTTTTCTTTAGCTTAGTTTTTAACTAGTTTAATTTACCTAACAGCGACTTCTCCTATTGGGCTAAATCCTTATAACACCGACCTATAGACTACTACATTCCTTTAATAAAAGACGCCGCTTTACCTTTTAGCCTGCTATACTCTATATCCTGCAACAAGCTCCGAATACTTTAAGAGTAGCTTAATAAGAACCTTTAGAAAGGATTTATCCGCCCTAGCTTGTCCCTTATTACTTCCCCTATCTTGTTTGTTAAAAAGTCCGACGTGTTATAAACCACACTATTTCCTTAGTAATAAACCTGGTGGTGTCAAGGGGTTTATGTAAGTAGGCAGGTTAAGGCCGCTTCGTGTACAATACGTGTAGGCAGATCTCTATTGTGCGTTATTGTCGTTCTTCTAATGTGGCATAAGGCAGCGAGGCCTATTCAGGTGTTGAGACTGAATACTTAGATTGATTGCTAAAGAGCTGTAAGAAGGAGAGTGCTATCTAGGTGGTAGGGACTGTAGTCTTATATACACAAGTGCTTCTTCCATCTCTTCCTTAATCACCCTTAATCACCGTGGTAATCGTGATCACTCCTGATTACCCTTAATCACCGTGGTAATCGTGATCACTCCTAATTACCCTTAATTACTATAGTAATCGTAATCACTCCTAATCACCGTAATCACAGTAATCACCGTAATCACTCCTGGTCATGTAATCGGGATTACTCTCAGTAATCCTGTGTGGGATCGCTTGTCCCTGTTACGTAATCTCCAGACCGCCTGTGCTCCCATTAGTCCGTGTGCATTTTGCCGTATAGAGCTTGTCTGGCTTCTTCTCTTGCTTGCCGTGTAATATAGTCATTACATTACCTCCCTCCTCCTATACTTTATCCTTAAAGTAAGTTTTTCCTCCTGCATCCTTTCTCTTATTGCGACGATGTCGATTTTGTCGAAGTTTTAATCTGCCAGCCGTCGTAGTGCTCTTGCTAATTCTATTAATAGTCTTAGGTTCGAGGTTTCTCCTTACTCGTTCTGTTGTACCCGTTTTTTATTGTGTCGTATAACCGTGGGTTCTTTTCGTTGTTCTTTGTGCGTCCGTCGTGGGCGTTCTTGTGACGGTTGTAGGATCCTTATGGGTGCTTGTAGGTCTTCCCTTCTTTCTTTTTGCCTTTTGCTAACTTTTTTTTTTTTGTAGTAAACCGTATAACCTAGGAGGACTAGCGTTTGGCCGCTAAAGAGGTTACTGCTAAGGCTAAGCTGGCGAGAGTGCATTTTAAATTGGGTAAGAAGTTAGCTTGTTTAACGCGTCTTTAAAAGCAGCGTTAGTCTCTTAAGACCCGTAGTAGTAAGCTAATTTGGAGGGAACTAAAGTCCTTGGATAAGTTAGATAAGTTAGAGCGTTAAAAGCGCAAGGCCTATTAAGCCTGCCGCGCCTACCGCTGTTTCGGTTGTTCCCAAGGTTAACTAGGATGCCCTGCTAGCTTCCGAGTCGTTTTCTAGTGTAATTTCTAAGGTGTTAGGTTAAAGCGTTGTTAGTAGTTGTGATGACCACATTACACGGCAACGGAAGAAGAAGCCAAACAAGCCCCACACGGCAGAAAGCACACGAACCAATAAGAGCACAGGCGGTCTAGAGATCACGTGACAAGAAGAGTAATCCCGCACAGGATCTAAGAATGATCCAGATCACGTGATTAGACGATAAGCAGATAAGGATCGAAGACTCGAAGTGCGATCCCTCGAGCCAGGATCGAAGACTCGAAGTGCGATCCCTCGAGCTAGGATCGAAGACTCGAAGTGCGATCCCTTAAGCTAGGAAGAGATGGAAGAAGCACTTGTGTATATAAGACTACAGTCCCTACCACCTAGATAGCACTCCCCTTCTTACAGCTCTTTAGCAATTAATCTAAGTATTTAGTCTTAACACCTAAATAGGCCTCGCTGCCTTATGCCATATTAAAAGAACGATAACAACAACGCACAATAAAGATCTGCCTATACGTATTGTATACGAAGCGGCCTTAACCTGCCTACTTACATAAACCCCTTAACACCACCAGGTTTATTACTAAGGAAATAGTGTGGTTTATAACATTTTGATTGCTCTTGTATAGTGAGGTTGACGCTACCTACTTTACAATACGAAGGCTACGCAATAGCTACTCTAAGACTATCTACTAAGGCAACTGCGCCTAACATAACGCAAGAGGAATGGAACATTTAGATTTAACAACTAATCGAGGATTAGAAGGCAACAATCGTTAAGCTGACTAAAGCTAGCAAGACGGAATTTAAACGATATGCAACAAAAGTTAAGGAACTTAAGGAACAGGTTAATAAAACTTACAGTGTTAAGAAAAAGGATTATAAAATAAATCTGCTAATACTATACAATAGGACTAAGGGCACACTTAAAGGATTTATTACTAAATGCAAGACCTACTATCGATACTATAACGAACAGTTCTCGAGAGACGAGGAAAAGATCCTCTTCGCCTCTTAATGCATAACAGGAGACCCTCTTAACTGGATAAAACCTATTATTTGTGACTACCTAGACAACGACTAAGACAATAGAGACGACAATACCTAGAAGGTATTTAAAGACTTTGACAGCTTTGAATAATCCTTAAAGGACATCTTTAAAAACCTAGATAAAGACCGAACGAAAGAAAGAGAACTTATAAGATGTAAACAGAAGACATCTACATTAGAGTATGCTGCAACCTTTAGGCAGATATTATTACAGCTAGGCTAGGATGATAAACCCTTAATAAACTAGTTTTATATAGGACTTAAGAAAGAAGTGAAGGATAAACTTGCTAAATTAGAAAGACCGGACGAACTGTTAGCATTTATTACTATAGCCGTACGCATCGATAATCGACTATTTAAACGACGGATAAAGAGAAAGAAAAACGATAATAGTAACAACTAGCGAAGCACTTTTACTTACGAAGCTAATACTAAGAAAAAGGTGTACTACCCTAAGGCCACAGCGTATAACACTATACCTAGACCTATAAAACTTAATACGGCTTAACGAAAGAACAAACCAGGGATGCAGAAGATAAGAACCTTTAAATGCTACAATTGCGGCAAAACAAAGCACTATGCGCGCAACTGCAAACAACTTAAAAAGAAGCAACTTAAATAGCAACCTGTACCTAGAAACAAAGGATAGAAAAAGGTTAACGCAGCACAAAAAATCACTCTAAACAACGACCTAGTAATGATTGGAAAGGATTAAGACTACCCTTAGCACAAGCTGCAGCATTAGTCTGGCTGTTACGACGAACTTTGTTAACTGCACGACGCAGAAAAAGCCATTAGCGGATAGTATTCCAAGGCACTTAAAGGCAAGAAGACCCTAGCTGTAAGGAAGCGATTAAAACTGTTAAAAGAAGAACGCAGACAACACCTAGGAGTAGAGGAACTCTAGACTACAATAAAACACACGATCTAGACAAAGGAGCTTAAACTTTAACTTAAAACCCAAATTCTAGTACCTGCGCAACTAAAGGACTTTAACATGTATACGGGAAACGAAGTAGCGCTAGCGCCTAACACCGATTAAACCAGCCTTGCAATTATAAGACTTAAGGGCTATAAAAGAAAGAGGTTTTAGCAACAAAACCCTTTAACACCGGTTAAAGGAGACCATCGAATAATTAGCATTAGCACCAACAAGCACGCATAGTTAGCATAGTTCGGCTGCATTACCGACCACTACTATCTATACGAAAGAATAAAGCAAGCAAACGACTTCTACCCAAGACAGTACGAAAACAATCCTATTACAACACCCTTATTTAAGGCGGACCTTAAACACTAAGAAATAGCAGCATACAACTACGATAAACGATACGCAGTTGTAAGATTAAGTCTAAACTATCCCGTTAAATGCCTATAAACAACAAAGGCATAGGAAGATTGCAAACACCCCTTTTACAAGGTGCATAGAGAAAACAAGCTACTCGATTAGCACTACAACCAAAACCTTTAAAAACAAGGCAAAGAAGAAGAAATCCCGAACGACTACAACGAAACAAAAAACGGGAACAGCTACTGTTAAAGGAGCAATAGTAGGCTACAGCAAACGACAACAAACTTTTAAGGGAAATAACAAAGGAACAAAGTAAATCATTGTTCGAAGTCTCCGTATAATTTAACGGAATTATAACCATGGCTATAATCGATAGCGAAGCCTAAGGGAACTACGTAGCTGCATTATTTATTAACAAGCACAAGATACTATAGCACAGGAAAGAGGAACTATATCGACTTAATACCTTTAAAAAAGACGCCGTATCCTACAACGACGGAATAGTTAACAGGGAGACTAATTATCTACCTATCCTAATACAGGAAAGACTTAAACCAATATCTCTCGATATTACAGGTTTAGCGACATATAAGCTAATCTTGGGAATACCTTGGTTAAAAAGAACCAACCCTTAGATAAACTAGACTACTAGCCAGATTTAATAGGAAAACGCTACCCTAATAAAGGAACAGAATATTAGAAACGAGACGGAAGCGCACAACAAAAATTTAGCCTTTACGGATAGTTAGACAGAACTACGCAAGCGAATTTAACAAATATCTTTACACAACGAAGAGAGAGATTTAGCCAACGGAGAGGAGCTAAGCAAGAGCTCCGCGCGCAAATTAAAGGAACATAATAGAAATTTAGCCTCTACGGATGGTTAAACAGAACCACGCAAGCGAATTTAACAGATATCTTTACACAACAAGGAGAAAGATTTAGCCAACAAAGAGGAGCTAAGCAAAAGCCCCGCGCGCAAATTAAAGGAACACAAAGGCACGCAAGAACAAGCACTAAAGGCCTATTAAACACGGAAACAAGATAAGGATAAACCCTTAGTTTACGTTAAGATGGTAGGAAACGCTACTAAAGAAAACAGTAAAGACTTAACGAACATCCTACTAAAATACAGGAAATTTAGCAAACTGTTTTAAGACAAGTTAGAAATAGGACTACCAAAACACAGCATTTAAGACTATAAAATACTATTAAAAGAAGGAACTAATCTTAAATTTAACCGAATCTACAAGCTAAACGAAGAACAGCTTAAGGCACTTAAAGAGTACCTTACAGAAAATCTCGACAAAGGATACATCCGAAGATCTACGTTACTAGCAAAATACCCACTCTTATTCATACCCAAAAAGAATGAAAAGCTAAGACTATACATAGACTACAAACAACTTAACGATATTACCATTAAGAATCGTTACCCATTACCCCTTATCCGAAAGCTGCATAAAAGACTTTAGAAGGCAAAATAGTTTACAGCATTAAATCTTAAAGAAGCCTACAATCTTATACAAATAAAGGAAGGAGAAGAATAGAAGACAGCGTTTCGGACACGCTACAAACACTACGAGTACTTGGTTATGCCTTTTAGACTAACGAACGCACCGGCATTATTTTAAGAAATGATTAATTAAGTATTGCGCAAACACTTAGACGATTTCGTAATCGCATACCTTAACGACATATTAATCTACTCGGAAACCCTCGAAGAATATAAGGAGCATATAACGAAAATACTGTAAAAGCTGCAAGATGCAAACCTTTTAGTCGAACCAAAGAAAAGCAGGTTCCACACCTAAAAAGTTAACTATTTAGGATTTACAATTACACTAAGACAAATCTACATGTAGAAATCGAAGATCGAAGCTATTAAAACTTAGCCTACACCTACGAGTACTACGGAAGTTAGAGGATTTTTAAGATTTACCAACTTCTACAGATAATTTATTAGAAGCTATAGCAACATTGTAAGACTACTTACGAAACTTACGAAAAAGGATAAGACATTTAAATAAACTAACAAAGAATAAACAGCTTTTAATAAAATTAAAGACCTTATTATACAAGAACCAGTATTAATAAAGGCAGACTTAGAAAAGGAATACGAAATCGAAACAAATGCATCAGACTTTGCAATTAAAGGACAGTTAGGCTAAAGAGATAGGAACGAAAAGCTGCACCTAGTAGCCTTCTTCTTAAGAAAACTTACTAGACCTAAACTTAACTACCTAATCTACAACAAAGAACTTATAGCAATTATCTACGCATTCTAAGACTAGCAGCACTACCTAATCGAAGCAAGATACAAAATTAAAGTGTATATAAACCATAAGAATCTAATACAGTTTACAACCACTAAGGTCCTTAACAAAAGACAGACTAAATGGGCGGAATTCTTGTTGCAATTTAACTTTCGCATTACGTACCGAAAAGGATCGGAAAACAGCAAGGCTAACGCACTTAGCAAACGCGTAAACCATTAACAAAACGTACCACTAAAAGCATAAACGATACTTTAAGTTACAGCAAAAGGAGATCTTACCATAGGAAAGAAACTTTTAGCAGCATACCGAACACTAGCAAACAACGAATGGCTAAAAGACCTTGCAAAGGCACAACGGAATATAACAACGGAAGAACAAAATTAAACAATACAGAATACAGACGATAAACTCCGAAAGTATAACAATAAAACCTACGTACTACGGGCACTTTAGGAAAGGCTAATTTAGCAACTCTATAAAGCCCTAGCCTATAGACATTAGGGAATCAGAGTAACGATAAATAGGATTAGACGAACCTACGACTTTCCTAGAATTAAAAAGAAAATCGAACAGATACTAGCAAAATGCAACACGTGTAAGAAAACTAAGACGGAAAGATACAAACCTTATAGATTACTTAAACTACTACTAATTCTAATACGAGCATAGGGATTAATTAGTCTTAACTTTATTACTAAGCTACCACTATCGAAGGAACCTTTAACTAGGACCTCTTACGATAGCATACTGGTAATAGTAGACAGACTTACGAAGTATTCATACTTTATTCCGTACAAGGAAGCTAGCAACGCAGAAGAACTTGCGTACACATTTCTACAAAACATTATTAGTTAACACGGTCTACCAAACGAAATAGTATTAGACAAAGACAAGCTATTTACATCAAACTTTTAGAAATTACTTATAGCACAACTCGGAATAAAACACAGATTATCTACAGCTTACCACTTATAAACAGATAGACAGATAAAACGACTTAACCAAATACTAAAACAATACCTTCGATGCTACGTTAACTAACCACAAGACGATTAGGTTAAATAGCTACCGCTAGCACAGTTCGCTTACAATAGCGCAACTACTAGTACTACAAAGATGTTACCATTCTACGCAAACTACGGTTACAAACTAAAAGCCTACAAACAAGAAAACAAAGAAACTAAAGCACTAAAGGCAATTTAACGAGTAAATAAGATCTAGAAACTCTAAGAACAACTACAAACAGACCTTAAATTTGTACAAAAACGTATAACGCATTATACAAACAAGTTAAGGATTAAGGGACTAACCTTAAAGGAGGGAGATAAAGTGTATCTTCTCTAAAGAAACCTAAAAACGAAACGACTAAGCGAAAAACTCGACTACAAGAAAATCGGACCATTCCAAATTAAAAAGAAACTGTTAAATACTAACTTTAAGTTAGCACTACTAACCAATATGCAGATACACCCAGTGTTCTACATATCGCTACTAGAACCAGCACACTTAAACACCCGATTAGAAACAATATACAAAGCAAACAATACCGAAGAATACAAAGTCGAAGAAATTAAGAACGAACGAGTTAAAGGCAGACAGAAAGAATATCTAGTAAAATGGAAGAACTATCTAAAAGCAGAAAACACATAGGAGCTAGTTATAAACTTAACAAACGCTTAACAAATCCTTTAGGATTACCACCAACAACGCCCTAACCCAACACCTTAGAAATCACACTAAAAAACGACTCAGAAGCCAGCAAGGCATCCCAGTCAACCTCGAGAATAACCGGAACAGCGGTAGGCGCGGCAGGCTTAACAGCTGCAGCGGCCTTGCGCTCCTAGCGCTCTAACTTATCTAACTCCTTAAGCGTCTAAATGCCACGCTTAAGCATTCGAGAAACGCGCTTAGAAAACTCCTTCTTCTAACAAGACAAACGAAGAACCTTCGCCTGCCACTTCATCGACTCTTCCAAGGCCTCGGTTAACTCAGCCTCTACCCTCTGGTTAGCTTTTACCAGACGGTCGACCTAAACCAAAGAAAGACCAAAGACATTGCAACCACCCTGGTTGGCGGCCACACACGCCTTACAACGGGTTAAGTTAACTACGGAAGCACGATACGCAGTTTTTCGACGCTTACAACGAGTACAAGGCGGCATGTCTACCGCACGAGCAAAAACAAAAGAAAGAAGGTTTGTACGCTGTTAAACCTTCCGAGAACGAAGAATGCAACCGCTAAACACACGGTTAGACATCGTTACAAAAGGAAAAGAGGATGCAGGAGGAAAGACTTACTTTAAGGACAAAGTATGGGAGGAGGGAGGTAATGTAATAACCACATTACACGGCAACGGAAGAAGAAGCTAAACAAGCCCTACACGGCAAAAAGCACACGAACCAATAAGAGCACAAGCGGTCTAGAGATCACGTAACAAGAAGAGTGATCCCGCATAGGATCTAAGAATGATCCAGATCACGTAATCAGACGATAAGCAGATAAGGATCGAAGACTTAAAGTGCGATCCCTTGAGCTAAGATCGAAGACTCGAAGTGCGATCCCTTAAGCTAGGATCGAAGACTTAAAGTGCAATCCCTCGAGCCAGGAAGAGATGGAAGAAGCACTTGTGTATATAAGACTACAGTCCCTACCACCTAGATAGCACTCCCCTTTTTACAGCTCTTTAGCAATTAATCTAAGTATTTAGTCTTAACACCTAAATAGGCCTCGCTGCCTTATGCCACATTAAAAAAACGACAACAACAACGCATAACAGAGATTTGCCTATACGTATTGTACACGAAGCGGCCTTAACCTGCCTACTTATATAAACCCCTTAACACCACCAGGTTTATTACTAAGGAAATAGTGTGGTTTATAACAGTAGTAATCTTAAAGGATTTGTTAAGCGTTCGTTAAGTTCGTAACTAGCTCCTATGTGTTTTCTGCTTTTAGGTAGTTCTTCTATTTTACTAAATATTCTTTCTGTCTGCCTTTAACTTGTTCGTTCTTAATTTCTTCGACTTTGTATTCTTTGGTATCGTTTGCTTTATATGTTGTTTCTAATTAAGTGTCTAAGTGTGCTAGTTTTAGTAGCGATATGTAGAACACTAGGTGTATTTACATGTTGGTTAGTAGTGCTAACTTAAAATTAGTGTTTAACAGCTTCTTTTTAATTTAGAATGGTCCGATTTTCTTATAGTCGAGTTTTTCGCTTAGTCGTTTTGTTTTTAGGTTTCTTTAAAGAAGATACACTTTATCTCCCTCCTTTAAGGTTGGTCCTTTAATCCTTAACTTGTTTGCATAGTGCGTTATGCGTTTTTATACGAATTTAAGGTTTGTTTATAGTTGTTCTTAAAGTTTTTAAATCTTATTTACTTGTTAAATTGCCTTTAATGCTTTGGTTTTTTTGTTTTCTTATTTATAGGCTTTTAGTTTATAACCGTAGTTTGCGTAGAATAGTAACATCTTTATAGTATTAGTAGTTACGCTATTATAAGCAAACTATGCTAACGGTAGCTATTTAACCTAATCGTCTTATAGTTAGTTAACGTAGCATTAAAGGTATTGTTTTAGTATTTAGTTAAGTTGTTCTGTCTATCTATTTGTCTATAGGTGGTAAGCCGTAGATAACTTGTGTTTTGTTCTAAGTTGTGCTGTAAGTAATTTTTAAAAGTTTAATGTAAATAGCTTATCTTTGTCTAATACTATTTCGTTTAGTAGACCGTGTTAACTAATAATGTTTTGTAAAAATGTATACGCAAGTTCTTTTACGTTGCTAGCTTCTTTATACGGAATAAAGTATAAATACTTTGTAAGTTTATCTACTATTACTAGTATGCTATTATAAGAGGTCTTAGTTAAAGGTTTCTTTAATAGTAGTAGCTTAGTAATAAAGTTAAGACTAATCGATCCCTATGCTTGTATTAGAATTAATAGTAGTTTAAGTAATCTATAAGGTTTATATTTTTCCGTCTTAGTTTTCTTACACATATTGCATTTTACCAGTATCTATTCAATTTTCTTTTTAATTCTAAGGAAGTTGTAGGCTCGTCTAATCCTATTCATCGTTGCTCTAATTCCCTAATATCTATAGGCTAAGGCTTTATAAAGTTGCTAAATCAGCCTTTCCTAAAGTGCCCGTAGTACGTAGGTTTTATTGTTATACTTTTAAAGTTTATCGTTTATGTTTTATATTGTTTAATTTTATTCTTCCGTTATTATGTTCCGTTATGCCTCTGCAAGGTCTTCTAGCCATTCGTTGTCTGCTAGTGTTCGGTATGCTGCTAAAAGTTTCTTTCTTATAGTAAAATCTCCTTTTGCTGTAACTTAGAGTATCGTCTATGCTTTTAGTAGTATGTCTTGTTAATAGTCTACGCGTTTGCTAAGTGTGTTAGCCCTGCTATTTTCCGATCCTTTTTAGTATGTAATGCGAAAGTTAAATTGCAACAAGAATTCCGCCCATCTAGTAAGTATTGTATGTGTGTACAAATGCCGCTCCTGAAGAAAGTGCAACGGCCTCCAGAAAATCAATTTTCAAAATCCCAGTGCAGCGGCTTCTTTACCACAATTGGGTACATGTCGCACCAATGTGCTCGATTGTTGCAAAATACCCCACACAGTCCGGGATACACGGAAGTACAGTATGATGTACTGTGCGCTTACGAAACAAGGCAGAAAATGGGTGCATCCGGAGCCAAACGCCACAAAACGCGTTCTTCCATTTCCAAACAACTTTCGCAATCTCAACACGCAACTCCTTAAGCATGGAAGACCAGTCCCAAGATGCGATCATCAAAAATAACCCTATTGGGAAGAGACTC
>JADHKJ010000137.1:0-20692 GCA_019925595.1 Grosmannia huntii
AGAGCTCCGTCGATGCCGCAGGGTCGGGATTCAGTGCAGATCAGGGCCCAGGCTTATCAGGGTAGCGGCGGTGGTAATTATCCAGGAGTTGTTTCGAGTGGGTCAAGTACTCAGCGGGTTCAGTAGTCGGGTCGTCGTATCCAGTCCAGCGGACGACGTATTTCAGGCGGGGGTTGCGGCCACGGCCGCGGCGCTCCCAGAAGGAGTTCAGAATCTCTTCGACTTCATATTCAGTCTCGCCAGCTACCTCGACGTGTGGTGGCGGCTGGCGGATTTGTCCAGGGATCGGGTCGGAGGTATCCGCAAAACGGAGGCGGGAGACATGGAAGACAGGGTGAATCCTCATGGAGGCAGGCAGGTTAAGTTTGTAAGCATGCGAGCTAACTACCTTGGAAATGCGAAAGGGGCCAAGGTTCTTCCAGTCGAGCTTCTTTTGTGGACGGGCAGTGCGGATCGTCCGGGCGTCTAACCACACTATGTCGTTTAGTTTAAACTGTCGAGGCGGGCGTCGGTGTCGGTTGGCTTGTTCTTCGTGCAGGTTCTGGGCCATCGCCATCTCGTTGCGGGTTAGGTTTAAGATCTCTTGCATCCTAGCGGCGAAGGCGGCGGCATCTCGGGACTGTGCGGTGTAAGGCAGATCGGAGACGGGCTTAAAGCCTATCCGGGGCTAAAAGCCGTAGTTGGCGAAGAACGGGGATATGCTAGTGGTTTCAGAGTAATAAGCGTTGCCGGCGAACTCGGCGAGGGGCAACTACTTATCCTAATCATCTTGCAGATACGCTACATAGGCGCGCAGGTACTGTTTTAGAACAGAATTTATTCTTTTAGTCTGGCCGTCAGTTTTAGGGTGGTGGGCAGAGGACAGAGCAGAATCGATCTTTAGGATTCGGGCGAGGCTTTGCTAGAGCTCGGCAACAAATTGCGGCCCTTTGTCGGAGACTATGGAAGACGGCAGACCGTGTAGCTTCTAAACATGCTTTAGATATAGGCGGGCCGCGTCCTCGGCACTGCAGGTTCCATAGCAGGGGATCAGGTGACGCATTTTCGTTAAGCGGTTAACTACGACCATGATTGCATTATGGCTATAACTCTTTGGCAGGTGCGTAATAAAGTCTACAGAAATATTACGCTAGGCTCGGTCGGGGATTGGTAGGGGGCGGAGCAGGCCATTCTGGCCGTTACGGAACGGGGTGGCCCTTTGGCACGTATAGCACTTGCGGACCTAGCGGGCGATATAACTGGCCATACCCGGCCAGTAGTATTCCCGGGACAGGAGATTATATGTCTTGGATTTGCCGGGATGGCTAGAGACAGGGGAGTTGTGGCAAAGGCGGAGAAGCTTAGCCTTTAGAGCATTATAGTCGGGGACATACATGCGGTCCCGGACATACAGGTATCCTTCGCGATCCGAACACTTAGCAAGGGTAAGTGTCGGTAGTCGGTGGACGGGGTTGTCGGAGTCGGCACTATGTATAGCGGCTAAAGCGGCGCGCAGGACCGGGTTAGATTCGTATGCGAGGCGGAACAGTTCTTGCAAAGTCGGCGGAAGCATAATCTGGTTAAACCGGAGTCTTGGTGGCTCTCTCTTAGGTGGCAGGTTTTGTAACTTTAGGACGGTCTGGCTCTAGTGCAGAAGTCTTTTATTCCCCTCCTTAAGGAGGTCTCCTAACCTTCGTGTAAGGGCATCCGGCTTGCCGCCTTGTTTGCCGGGACGGTAGAAAATTCGGAAATTAAAACGGGATAAGAATTTAGACCAGCGAGCTTAACGACGGTTTAACTGCTTTGTCGATATAAAGTATTCTAGGTTGCGGTGGTTAGTAATAACTTTAACAGGCGAGGGTGCTCCTTTAAGCTTAGGGCGCCATTCTTCGAAGCATCTAACAATGGCCAAGAGTTCTTTATCGTAGATCTTATAATTACATTCGGCTGCCGAGTGTTTCTTTAAGTAGAAGGCAACAGGACGGAGGATGCTATTATTATCGTATTAAGATATAATACCGGCGGAGACGTAGTTAGAAGCATTAGTTTTAAGGATTACATCCTTGTCCCAGTTAAAATGGGCCAGTACCGGGGCAGCAAAGAAGTAGTCTTTTAAAGTCTGGAAGGCGGACTCGCAGGTAGAGTCCCAGAGGAACGGAACACCTTTCTTCGTAAGGCGGGTTAGGAGGCCTACTAGGCCCGAGAAGTCGCGGATAAAGCGGCGGTAAAAGTTGCTAAAGCCGAGGAAGGCTTGCACATTAGTTAGGCAGTCGGGGGTCGGCCATTGGCGGACAGTAGCGACCTTTGCAGGGTCTATGCGGATGCCGTCGCGGCCGACAATTAGGCTAAGAAACTTCGTCTTAGTGCAGTAAAACTCGCATTTCAAGGCCTTCGCATACAGGCCAGCTTAGCGGAGGCGCTTAAGGACGGCGCGGACATGTTCGGTATGTTCTTCTTGGGTGCGGCTGTAAATCAGGATGTCGTCGAGATAGGCGGTGCAGAACAAATCTAGGTATTCTTAAAGGGAAGAATTAATATACCGCTAGAATGAAGACGAGGCCCTCGTTAAGCCGAACGGCATTACCAAACTCTTAAAGAGTTTAAAGCGGGTATGGAAGGCAGTTAGGTACTCCTTTCCTTTCGTTATGCGAAGGTTGTTAAATGCTGAGACAATATCGATCTTTGAGAAGTAACGCATTCTAGACAGGTTGTTTAGGGTCTCCTTAATTAGCGAAAGCGAGTATTGGTCCTTAATAGTAACAGCGTTTAGGGCACGGTAGTTAACGTAGAATCGGAGTCCGCCGTTGGACTTCTTAATAAACAAGATAGGGAAAGCAATAGGGGACGAGCTAGGGCGGATAAATCCTTTTCGAAGGTTCTTATTAAGCTACTCCTAAAGTGCTCGAAGCTCGTCGCGGGATATAGAGTATAGCGGGCTAAAGGGTAAAGCGGCGTCTTTTATTAAAGGAATGTAGTGGTTTATAGGTCGGTGTAGGGGCAGCTTTTTAGCTTTATAGGGTAAGAAGACGTTAGCGAAGTTAGCTAACTCGGCCGGCAGGCGCACAAGGTAGGCATCGGTTATTTTAGGCGAGTTTAAAACGCGGTTAATCTCTTCTAATGTCGAGATAAACAGACGGCAGTTGGCGCGGCGGGCGTAGGCCGCGGCGCCTTCCTTTGAGATCGGGGTAATGTTTATGTGGCGGAGTGCTACGGGTTGGGCCGGCAGGTTGCGGGGTCGGTCTTTCTGGGGGATGTCGTGGAGGGCCCGGAGCTTCTCTGGCCGTCCCGGGACGTTACAGTGGTGGCGACAGTATTCGCTATTAAAGGTGATAGAGTGCTTGGCAAAACGGACGGTTAGGTCGTGCTGCTTTAGCCACGGCATACCTAACACGATCGGATAGTGGGCTAGTTGTGTAACAAAAAACAGGACGTTTTTTTGGCAGTGGTTGTTAATGCGGAGGCGGGCACAGACATAGTGCGTGCATTAGCCGGCCTTAGCAGGCCTCCCGTCGAAAACCTTAATCTCGAACGGGGAACGGAGCGGGTACGTTGGTAGTTGGTGTCGAGACGCCTAGGCAGAGTCGATAAAGGCCTTGCCCTTAGCACCGCAGTCGGCGAGGGCGTACGTAGGAAACAGGCGGTCTTTTAAAGACAGCTTGGCAGGAAGGATTATAAGATCCGAGCGTTAGTTATATTCCTCCTTAATAGGGAGTTTATAAGCGGCGGCGGCAGAGATGCAGAGGCGTGTGGTCGTAATTGCGCGAGAGGATTCCCCTTAGACGCGACTTAGTCTAGGTAGGCTCCTTTTTTCGACGAGCGGCTAGAGTGGTCGGACCGGGGCAAAGAAGGTAATCGGTGGCGGCGACGGGAGCGGGAGGAGCGGGACGGGGAAACAAAGTGTGGCAGGTAGGCCGAACGAAGTTAGCGGGTATTAGGGCGAGGGCATTAAGCTACTAAGTAATCCTTAAATCTGCAACGAAAACATTCTCCATTAGCCCGACGGTTAGTACGGCGCTAGTAGGACAGGTTTATAGCGTTAGGGTTAGGGAGGGGTGTAGCGGCATTAGTCTAATTTGGGGTTAAGCTTTATGCCGGCAACCGGCTAGTAAGGGGTCCGAGGCGTAGGCTGCGCCTTATAGTTTAAGCGTTGTATTAGCGTTAGCGGCTATTTAAGTCTTATAAGAAGGAGGCAAACGCAGCGAATTTAAAGGACGGCGGGATGTTGTAAAGGAGTATGTTCTAAAGCTCCCGGAACAGGCTGTTTTTCAGAAGGGGGGAGAGACTAAACTCTTCCATCTCTCCTTCTAAGGCTAGACGTTAAAACTCGGCCAGGTAAGCGTTAAAGTCCTTGTTGTTTTGCCGTAGTCGGTATAAGTCTCTCCAAGCCCGGTTAACACGGTTAGGATCTCCGTACGCCTTGTCTAAGAGCGTCAAGATTTGTTTAAAGTCCGTTACACGGGTTAGGTCTTTAAGGTACGGCAGCACTTAGGCGTAAGCAACGCCTCTTAGGCGGTCGAAGATGTAAGCTACGCAGGCAGCAAGCGTTAAGTAACGGTCGCGGTTTACAGTTAGTTTCCGTCAAATTTAGGTCGTAAAGCGGCGGAGGTTAGAGGCGGTTCCATTAAACTTGTCGGGGTCCGGCAGCCGTTCGGAGAGGCGAGTCGGGAGGCGTTTAGGGGCGGCGACAGGGTCCGGAATCTGTACCGGGTCTTCCAGAGTGTATATAACGAGAGAAATCAATCGGGCAAAGGACGGGGTCGGTGCAGAGAGTGTGGCAAGCCGAGTTGCCACGGCAGCCTCAATCTTAGCCTTCGTAGCTTCAGCCTGGGACTGGCTAAGCTGCGTCTGCAGAAGTGTAGCTTGCCCGCGAACAGTGGTTAGATCATCTCTCTGCTCTTAAATTCGGGAGTAAAGGGAAGCCAATTCCTTTCCCTACACCTAAATTCGGGTGTATGTCGCGCTAAAGTATTCGAACCATTCATCCGGGTGGTCCGCAAAGTGGCGAGCGTACTCGTCGACGCTCGAGGGTATGACTAGAGGGGAAAGCTGTTTAGACATCTCGGCGGCGCCTATAGGAAGAAGCTACGTAGTGTTACGGACGGGCAGGCGGACAGGTAGGCGGGGCCGGGATTTAGGACGGAAGGGTATATTTAGAATGGCTAGTCTTCTACAGAGGTGTAGGCAGGGTTAGGTTGTTGACGAAGACGTAGCTTAAGGAGCTACGATTAGGAGGCAGGGTTATCTACGGAGTATATGTAACGCAGGCGGTGTAGCGGGCAGAATGCTTAGGCGACGGGTTATGTGATACGCAGGGGTTGGGCGAGGGTCTGCTATGGCGGTCCGTGACACTGCGTTAACCTCTTTCTATCCTTTGTTTTTAGGTACCGGTTACTATTTAAGTTGCTTCCTCTTAGGTTGTTTGCAGTTGCGCGCATAGTATCCTATCTTGCCGCAATTGTAGCATTTAAAGGTCCTTATCTTTTGCATCCTTAGTTTGTTCTTTCGTTAAGCCGTATCGAGTTCTATAGGTTTAGGTGTAGTGTTGTACGCTATAGCCTTAGGGTAGTATACCTTTTTCTTAGTGTTAGCTTTATAAGTAAGAGTGCTTCGCTAGTTGTTGCTATTATCGTTTTTCTTTCTCTCTATCCGTCGTTTAAATAGTCGATTGTCGATGCGTACGGCTATAGTAATAAATGCTAACAGTTCGTCCAGTCTTTCTAATTTAGCAAGTTTATCCTTTACTTCTTCCTTAAGTCCTATATAAAACTGGTTTATTAAGGGTTTATTATCCTAGCCCAGCTGTAATAATATCTGCTTAAAGGTCGCGGCATACTCCGATGTAGATGTCTTTTGTTTACATCTTATAAGTTTTCTTTCTTTCGTTCGGTTTTTATCTAGGTCTCTAAAGATGTCCTTTAAGGATTGTTTAAAGTTGTTAAAGTCTTTAAATACCTTTTAAGTATTGTTGTCTTTATTATCTTAGTCGTTGTTTAGGTAGTTACGAATAATAGGTTTTATCCAGTTAAAAAGGTCTCTTATTATGCATTAAAAGGCAAAAAGGATCTTTTCCTCGTCTCTTAAAAACTGTTCGTTATAGTATCGATAGTAAGTCTTGCATTTAGTAATAAATCCTTTAAGTATGCCCTTAGTTCTATCGTATAGTGTTAGCAAATTTATTTTATAGTCCTTTTTCTTAACACTATAAGTTTTGTTAACTTATTCCTTAAGTTCCTTAACTTTTGTTGCATATCGTTTAAATTCCGTCTTGCTAGCTTTAGTTAGCTTAACAATTGTTGCCTTTTAATCCTTAATTAGTTGTTAAATCCGAATATTCCATTCCTCTTGCGTTATATTAGGCGCAGTTACCTTAGTAGATAGTCTTAAAGTAGCTATTGCGTAGCCTTCGTATTATATAGTAGGTAGCGTTAACCTTACTATACAAAAGCAATTAAAATGTTATAAACCACACTATTTCCTTAGTAATAAACCTGGTGGTGTTAAGGGGTTTATGTAAGTAGGCAGGTTAAGGCCGCTTTGTGTATAATACGTGTAGGTAGATCTTTATTATGCGTTATTGTCGTTCTTTTAATGTGGCATAAGGCAGCGAGGCCTATTTAAGTGTTAAGACTAAATACTTAGATTGATTGCTAAAAAGCTGTAAGAAGGAGAGTTTTATTTAGGTGGTAGGGACTGTAGTCTTATATACATAAGTGCTTCTTTTATTTCTTCCTTAGATTACTTGGATTATTGGATGATTCTAGTAATCTTAGCCTTGGATTATTTGGATTATTAAATGATCCTAATAATCCTTATCCGTTATCGTCTGGTTACGTGGTCTAGATTACTTCTTAGTAACCTTGTGTAGGGTTATTCTTCTTGTTACGTAATCTTTAGACCGCCTGTGCTCCCATTGGTCTGTGTGCATTTTTCCGTGTAGAGTGGTTCTGCTTCTTCTTCCGCTTGCTATGTAATGTGGTTATTACACTAGGTTTATTACTAAGGAAATAGTTGTTATAAACTATACTATTTCCTTAGTAATAAACCTAGTAGTGTTAAAGGGTTTATATAAGTAGGTAGGTTAAGGCCGCTTTATATACAATACGTGTAGGCAGATCTCTATTATGCGTTATTATCGTTCTTTTAATGTAGTATAAGGCAGCAAGGCCTATTTAAGTGTTAAGACTAAATACTTAGATTGATTGCTAAAAAGCTGTAAAAAGGAGAGTACTATCTAAGTAGTAAGGACTGTAGTCTTATATACACAAGTGCTTCTTCCATCTCTTCCTTAAATTACTTAGATTATTAGATAATCCTAATAATCCTAGCCTTAAATCATTTAGATTATTAAATAATCCTAATAATCCTTATCCGTTATCGTCTAGTTACGTAGTTTAGATTACTTCTTAGTAACCTTATATAGGGTTATTCTTCTTATTACGTAATCTTTAAACCGCCTATGCTCCTATTAGTCTATATGCATTCTACTATATAAAGTAGTTTTGCTTCTTCTTCCGCTTACTATGTAATATAGTTATTACATTACCTTTCTCCTCCTATACTTTGTCCTTAAAGTTTTTCCTCCTACATCCTCTTTTCTTCTTATAACGATGTTTAACCGTGTGTTTAGCGGTCGTGTTTATCGTTTGCGCAAAACCCAACAGCGTAACAATCTTTTTAAGTTAGTTCTTACTTATCCTGCAGTAATGCCTACTTGCTTGTTTTATGCTAAGCGTCGTTTTTCTTCCTACTATATCTCGTCCTTAGATTCTTCTCGTTGTTTAAAGTGCATTCGCCTTAACCTTTCTTTTTGCAACGTTTAGGGTCTTTCCGTTTAATAGCTTCGCCGTATTAGTGCTTAGCACGAAAAGGTCGAGCTTAAGTTAGAAGCCGCCGAGGAGGAGCGCCGTTGTGTTAACGCGAAGATTAAGCGTTTTTGTTCTTAAAAGAAGTTATAGCGTAAGAAAATGCTTCGTGCTATTGCGTATAGTCTTAATTTTATCGAGGAGTTAGACGAGTTAGAGCGCTAGGAGCGCAAGGCCGCTGCAGCTGTTAAGCTTGCCGCGCCTACCGCTGTTCCGGTTGTTTTTAAGGTTAACTGGGATGCTTTGCTAGCTTTCAAGTCGTTTTTTAGTGTAATTTTTAAGGTGTTAGGTTAAGGCGTTGTTAGTAGTAATCTTAAAGGATTTGTTAAGCGTTTGTTAAGTTTGTAACTAGCTTTTATATGTTTTTTGCTTTTAGATAGTTTTTCTATTTTACTAGATATTCTTTTTATTTGCCTTTAACTCGTTTGTTCTTAATTTCTTTAACTTTGTATTCTTTAGTATTGTTTGCTTTGTATGTTGTTTTTAATCGAGTGTTTAGGTGTGCTAGTTTTAGTAGCAATATATAAAACACTAAGTGTATCCGTATATTAGTTAGTAGTGCTAACTTAAAGTTAGTGTTTAACAGCTTCTTTTTAATTTAGAATAGTCCGATTTTCTTATAGTTAAGTTTTTCGCTTAGTCGTTTTGTTTTTAGGTTTCTTCGGAAAAGATATACTTTATCTCCCTTCTTTAAGGTTAGTCCCTTAATCTTTAACTTGTTTGCATAGTGCGTTATACGTTTTTGTACGAATTTAAGGTTTGTTTGTAGTTGTTTTTAAAGTTTCTAAATCCTATCCACTCGTTAAATTGCCTTTAATGCTTCGGTTTCTTTGTTTTCTTATTTGTAGGCTTTTAGTTTGTAACTGTAGTTTGCGTAAAATGGTAACATTTTTATAGTACTAGTAGTTACGCTGTTATAAGCAAACTGTGCTAATAGTAGCTATTTAACCTAATTGTTTTATAGTTAGTTAACGTAGTATTAAAGGTATTGTTCTAGTATTTAGTTAAGTCGTTTTGTCTGTTTATTTATTTATAAGTAGTAAGCTGTAAATAATTTATGTTTTGTTCTAAGTTATGCTGTAAGTAATTTCTAAAAGTTTATTGTAAATACCTTGTTTTTATTTAATACTATTTCGTTTAGTAGACTGTGTTAACTAATAATGTTTTGTAGAAATGTATACGCAAGATCTTTTTCGTTGCTAGCTTCTTTATATAGAATATAGTATAAATACTTTATAAGTTTGTCTACTATTACTAGTATACTATTGTAAGAGGTCCTAGTTAAAGGTTCCTTCGATAGTAGTAGCTTAGTAATAAAGTTAAGACTAATCGATCCCTATGCTTGTATTAGAATTAATAGTAGTTTAAGTAATTTATAAGGTTTATATCTTTCCGTCTTAGTTTTCTTACACGTATTGCATTTTGCTAGTATTTATTCAATTTTCTTTTTAATTCCGAAGAAGTTGTAGGTTCGTTTAATCCTATTTATTGTTGCTTTAATTCCCTAATGTCTATAGGCTAAGGCTTTATAAAGTTGCTAAATTAGCCTTTCCTAAAGTGCCTGTAGTACGTAGGTTTTATTGTTATACTTCTAAAGTTTATCGTCTATATTCTGTATTGTTTAATTTTATTCTTCCGTTATTATATTCCGTTATGCCTTTGCAAGGTCTTCTAGCTATTCGTTGTCTGCTAGTGTTTAGTATGCTGCTAAAAGTTTCTTTCCTATAGTAAGATCTCCTTCTACTATAACTTAAAGTATCGTTTATACTTTTAGTAGTATGTCTTGTTAATAGTTTATGCGTTTACTAAGTGCGTTAGCCTTGCTGTTTTCCGATCCTTTTTAGTACGTAATGCGAAAGTTAAATTGCAATAAGAATTCTGCCTATCTAGTCTGTCTTTTATTAAGGACCTTAGTAGTTGTAAACTATGTTAGATTCTTATAGTTTGTATACACTTTAATCTTGTATTTTGCTTCGATTAAGTAGTGCTGCTAGTCTTAAAATGCGTAGATAACTGCTATAAGTTCTTTATTGTAGATTAGGTAGTTAAGTTTAGGTTTAGTAAGTTTTCTTAAAAAGAAGGCTATAATAACCACATTACATAGCAAGCAGAAGAAGAAGCAGAACCACTCTACACGGCAGAATGCACACAGACTAATGGGAGCACAGGCGGTTTGGAGATTACGTAATAAGAAGAATAACCCCACACAAGGTTACTAAGAAGTGATCTAAACCACGTAACTAGACGATAACGGATAAGGATTATTAGGATTATCTAATAATCTAAATAATCCAAGGCCAGGATTACCAGAATCATCTAATAATCCAAGTAATCCAAGGAAGAGATGGAAGAAGCACTCGTATATATAAGACTACAGTCCCTACCACCTAGATAGTACTCTCCTTCTTATAGCTCTTTAGCAATCAATCTAAGTATTTAGTCTTAACACTTAAATAGGCCTTGCTGCCTTATACTACATTAAAAGAACGATAACAACGCACAATAGAGATTTGCTTACACGTATTATATACGAAGCGGCCTTAACCTGCCTACTTATATAAACCCCTTAACACTACTAGGTTTATTACTAAGGAAATAGTGTGGTTTATAACATTTTAATTGCTCTTATATAGTAAGGTTAACGCTACCTACTGTATAATACGAAGGCTACGCAATAGCTACTCTAAGACTATCTACTAAGGCAACTACGCCTAATATAACGTAAAAGGAATAGAATATTCGGATTTAATAACTAATCGAGGATTAAAAGGTAACAATTGTTAAGCTAACTAAAGCTAGCAAGATGGAATTTGAACGATATATAAGAGAAGTTAAGGAACTTAAGGAACAAGTTAATAAAACACATAGTGTTAAGAAAAAGGACTATAAAATAAATCTGCTAATACTATACAATAGGATTAAGGGCATACTTAAAGGATTTATTACTAAATGCAAAACCTACTATTAACACTATAACAAACAGTTTTTAAGAGATAAGGAAAAAATCCTTTTTGCCTTTTAGTGCATAATAAAAGACCCTTTTAACTAGATAAAACCTATTATTTGTAACTACCTAGATAACGACTAAGATAATAAAGACGATAATACTTAGAAAGTATTTAAAGACTTTAACAGCTTTAAATAATCCTTAAAAAACATCTTTAAAAACCTAAACAAAGACCGAACGAAAGAAAGAAAACTTATAAAATGTAAATAAAAGACATCTACATTGGAGTATACCGCAACCTTTAGGCAGATATTATTATAGCTAGGCTAAAATAATAAACCTTTAATAAACCAGTTTTACATAAGACTTAAGGAAGAAGTAAAGGATAAACTTGCTAAATTGGAAAGACCGGACGAACTGTTAGCATTTATTACTATAGCTGTACGTATTAACAATCGACTATTTAAACAACGGATAAAGAGAAAGAAAAACGATAATAGTAATAACTAGCAAAGCACTCTTACTTATAAAGCTAACACTAAGAAAAAGGTATACTACCCTAAGGCTACAGCGTATAACACTACCTAAACCTATAAAACTTAATACAGCTTAATAAAAGAACAAACCAAGGATGCAGAAAATAAGGACCTTTAAATGCTACAATTGCAGCAAAACAGGGCACTATCGCGCAACTGCAAACAACCTAAAAGGAAGCAACTTAAATAGCAACCTGTACCTAAAAATAAAGGATAGAAAGAGGTTAACGCAACACGAAAAATTACTTTAGACAACAACCTAGTAATAATTAGAAAAGATTAAGACCACCCTTAGCATAAGCTGCAGCATTAGTCTAGCTGTTACAACGAACTCTGTTAACTGTATAACGCAGAAAAAGCTATTAGCGGATAGTATCCTAAGGCACTTAGAGGCAAGAAGACCCTAGCTGTAAAGGAGCGATCGAAACTATTAAAAGAAGAACGCAAACAACACTTAAGAGTAAAGGAACTTTAGACTACCATAAAACATACGATTTAAACAAAGGAGCTTAAACTTTAACTTAAAACCTAAATTCTAGTACTTACGCAACTAAAGGACTCTAATATATATACGGGAAACGAAGTGGCGCTAGCGCTTAACACCGATTAAACCAGCCTTACGATTATAAAACTTAAGGGCTATAAAAGAAAAAGGTTTTAGCAATAAAACCCTTTAATACCGGTTAAAGGAGACTATTAAATAATTAGCATTAACACTAACGAGCACGCATAGTTAGCATAGTTCGGCTATATTACCGACCACTGCTATCTGCACAAAAGAATAAAGCAAGCAAACGACTTTTACCTAAAACGGTATAGAAACAATCCTATTACAACACCCTTATTTAAGGCAGACCTTAAACACTAGGAAATAGCAGCATACAACTACGATAAACAATATACAAGTATAGGATTAAGTCTAAACTATCCCGTTAAATGCCTATAAACGATAAAGGCATAAGAAGATTGCAAACACCCCTTTTACAAGGTGTATAAAGAAAACAAGCTACTTAATTAGCACTACAACTAAGACCTTTAAAGATAAGGCAAAGAAGAAGAAATCTTAAACAACTATAACGAGATAAAAAACGGGAATAGCTACTGTTAGAGGAGTAATAGTAGGCTATAGCAAACGATAATAGACTCTTAAAGGAAATAATAAAGGAACAAAGTAAATTATTGTTTAAAGTCTTTGTATAAATTAACGGAATTACAACTATAGCTATAATTAATAGCAAAGCCTAAAGAAACTACGTAGCTGCATTATTTATTAACAAGCACAAGATATTATAGCACAAGAAAGAGGAACTATATTAACTTAATACCTTCAAAGGAGACGCCGTATCCTGCAACGATAGAATAGTTAACAGGGAGACTAATTATCTACCTATCCTAATATAGGAAAAACTTAAACCAATATCTTTCAATATTACAAGGTTAGCAATATATAAGCTAATCTTGGAAATACCTTAGTTAAGAAGAACTAACCCTTAGATAAACTAGACTACTAGCTAGATTTAATAGAAAAACTTTACCCTAATAAAGGAACAGAATATTAGGAACGAAACAAAAGCGCACAATAGAAATTTAGCCTTTACGGATAGTTAGACAAAACTACGCAAGCGAATTTAACAAATATCTTTATATAACGAAGAGAGAGATTTAGCTAACAAAGAGGAGCTAAGCAAAAGCCTTGCGCGTAAATTAAAGGAACACAAAGGCACGCAAGAATAAGCACTAAAGGCCTATTAAACATAGAAACAAGATAAGGATAAACCCTTAGTTTACGTTAGGATGGTAGGAAACGCTACTAAAGAAAACAGTAAAGACTTAACGAACATCTTACCGGAATATAAGAAATTTAGCAAACTGTTTTAAGATAAGTTAAAAACAAGACTACTAAAACATAGCATTTAAGACTATAAAATACTATTAAAAGAAGGAACTAATCCTAAATTTAACCGAATTTACAAGCTAAACGAAGAATAGCTTAAGGCACTTAAAAAGTACCCTACAAAAAATCTTAACAAAGGATACATTTAAAGATCTACGTTACTAGCAAGATATCTACTTTTATTCGTACCTAAGAAGAACGGAAAGCTAAGACCATGCATAAACTATAGACAACTTAACGATATTACTATTAAGAATCGCTACCTATTACCCCTTATCTAAAAGCTGCGCAAAAGACTCTAAAAGGTAAAATAGTTTATAGCATTAAATCTTAAAGAAGCCTATAATCTTATACAAATAAAAAAAGGAGAAGAATAAAAAACAGCGTTTTAAACACGCTACGGATACTACGAGTACTTAGTTATGCCTTTTAGACTAACAAACGCGCCGGCATTATTCTAAGAAATAATTAATTAGGTATTGCGCAAACACTTAAACGATTTCGTAATCGCATACTTTAACGACATATTAATCTACTCGGAAACCCTCGAACAATACAAAGAGTATGTAACGAAAATACTGCAAAAGCTGCAAGACGCAAACCTTTTAGTTAAACTAAAGAAAAGCAGGTTTTACACTTAAGAAGTCGACTATTTAAGATTTATAATTACACTAAGACAAATTTATATATAAAAATCGAAGATCGAAGCTATTAAAACTTAGCCTATACCTATAAGTACTACAGAAGTTAGAGGATTTTTAAGATTTACTAACTTTTACAGATAATTTATTAGAAGCTATAGCAACATCGCAAGACTACTTACGGAACTTATAGGAAAGGATAAGACATTTAAATAGACTAATAAAGAATAAACAGCTTTTAATAAAATTAAAAACCTTATTATACAAGAACTAGTATTAACAGAGGCAGACCTAAAAAAGGAATACGAAATTAAAACAGATGCATTAAACTTTGCAATTAAAGGACAGTTAGGCTAAAGAGATAGGAACGAAAAGCTGCACCTAGTAGCCTTCTTCTTAAGAAAACTTACTAAACCTAAACTTAACTACCTAATCCACAATAAAGAACTTATAGCGATTATCTACGCATTCTAAGACTAGCAGCACTACCTAATCGAAGTAAGACACAAGATTAAAGTATATACAAACCACAAGAATTTAACACAGTTTACAACCACTAAGGTCCTTAATAAAAGACAGACTAAATAAGCGGAATTCTTATTGCAATTTAACTTTCGCATTATATACCGAAAAGGATCGGAAAATAGCAGGGCTAACGTACTTAGCAAACGCGTAAACCATTAACAGGATATACTACTAAAAGCATAAACAATACTTTAAATTATAGTAAAAGAAGATCTTACTATAGAAAAGAAACTTTTAGCAGCATACTAAACACTAGCAGACAACGAATGGCTAAAAGACCTTGCAAAGGCACAACGGAACATAACTATAAAAGAATAAAATTAAACAATATAGAATATAGACGATAAACTTTAGAAGTATAACAATAAAACCTACGTACTACGAGCACTTTAGAAAAGGCTAATTTAGCAACTCTATAAAGCCTTAGCCTATAGACATTAAGGAATTAAAGCAATAATAAATAGGATTAAACAAACTTACAACTTCCTTAGAATTAAAAAGAAAATTGAATAAATACTGGTAAAATGCAATACGTGCAAGAAAACCAAGACGGAAAGATACAAACCTTATAGATTACTTAAACTACTATTAATTCCAACACAAGCATAAGGATCGATTAGTCTTAACTTTATTACCAAGCTACTACTATCGAAGGAACCTTTAACTAGGACCTCTTACAATAGTATACTAGTAATAGTAGACAAACTTACGAAGTATTTATACTTTATTCCGTATAAAGAAGCTAGCAACGTAGAAAAACTTGCGTATACATTTTTACAAAACATTATTAGTTAATATAGTCTATTAAACGAAATAGTATTAAACAAAAACAAGCTATTTACATTAAACTTTTAAAAATTACTTATAGCATAACTCGGAACAAAACATAGATTATCTACGGCTTACCACCTACAAACAAATAGATAGACAGAACGACTTAACTAAATACTAGAACAATACCTTTAATGCTACGTTAACTAACTACAAAACGATTAGGTTAAATAGCTACCGTTAGCACAGTTTGCTTATAAACAGCGCAACTACTAGTACTATAAAGATATTACTATTCTACGCAAACTATAGTTACAAACTAAAAGCATACAAATAAGAAAACAAAGAAACTAAAGCATTAAAGGCAATTTAACGAGTGGATAAGATTTAAAAACTTTAAAAACAACTACAAACAAACCTTAAATTTGTACAAAAACGCATAACGCACTATACAAACAAGTTAAGGATTAAGGGACTAACCTTAAAGGAGGGAGATAAAGTGTATCTTTTCTAAAGAAACCTAAAAACGAAACGACTAAGCGAAAAACTCGACTATAAGAAAATCGGACCATTCTAGATCGAAAAGAAGCTATTAAACACTAACTTTAAGTTAGCACTACTAACCAACATACAGATACACCTAGTATTCCACATATCGCTACTAAAACTAGCACACCTAAACACTCGATTAGAAACAACATACAAAGCAGACGATACCGAAGAATACAAAGTCGAAGAAATTAGGAACGAACGAGTTAAAGGCAGATAGAAAGAATATCTGGTAAAATAGAAGAACTATCTAAAAGCAGAAAACACATAGAAGCCAGTTACAAACTTAACGAACGCTTAACAAATCTTTTAGGATTACTACTAATAACGCCCTAACCTAACACCTTAGAAATTATACTAGAAAACGACTTGGAAGCTAGCAAGGCATCCTAGTTAACCTTAGGAACAACCGGAATAGCGGTAGGCGCGGTAGGCTTAACAGCTGCAGCGGCCTCGCGCTTCTAGCGCTCTAACTTATCTAACTCCTTAAGCGTTTAAATGCTACGCTTAAGCATTCGAGAAACGCGCTTAGAAAACTCCTTCTTCTAACGAAACAAATGAAAGACCTTCGCCTGCCACTTTATCGACTCTTCTAAGGCCTCGGTTAACTTAGCCTCTACCCTCTAGTTAGCTTTTACTAGACGGTCGACTTAAACCGAAGAAAGACTAAAGACATCGCAACCACCCTGGTTAGCGGCTATACACGCCTTACAACGGGTTAAGTTAACTATAGAAGTATAATACGCAGTTTTTCGACGCTTACAACAAGTATAAGGCGGCATGTCTACTGCACAAGCAGAAACAAAAGAAAGAAGGTTCTTACGCTGTTAAACCTTCTAAGAACGAAGAATGCAACCGCTAAATACACGGTTAGACATCGTTATAAAAAGAAAAGAGGATGCAGAAGGAAAGACTTACTTTAAGGACAAAGTATAGGAGGAGGGAGGTAATGTAATAACTACATTATACGGCAACGAAAGAAGAAGCTAAACAAGCCCTACACAGCAAAAAGCATACAAACTAATAAAAGCATAGGCGGTCTAAAGATTACGTAACAAGAAGAGTAATCCCGCATAGAATCTAAGAGTGATCCAGATCACGTAATTAGACGATAAGCAAATAAGGATCGAAGACTCGAAGTGCGATCCCTCGAGCCAGGATCGAAGACTTAAAGTGCAATCCCTTAAGCCAAGGAAGAGATGGAAGAAGCACTTGTGTATATAAGACTACAGTCCCTACCACTTAAATAGCACTCTCCTTCTTACAGCTCTTTAGCAATTAATCTAAGTATTTAGTCTTAACACCTAAATAGGCCTTGCCGCCTTATGCTACATTGAAAGAATGATAACAACGCACAATAGAGATCTGCCTACACGTATTGTACATGAAGCGGCCTTAACCTGCCTACTTATATAAACCCCTTAACACTACTAGGTTTGTTACTAAGGAAATAGTGTGGTTTATAACAACTAGGTTAGTTTGCCGTTTAAGGTTATCGGCTTAGTCGGGTCTTATACAGTTAAGCTTAATACCCTCTCTAGGATTTACCCAGTATTCTACGTTAATTTGCTTTACCGCGCCCCTAAGGACCCCTTCCCTTCTTAGACTACCCCTAACTATACCCCCCCCTATTTTGCCCCTGGCTGCCGATGCAGACTACAGCGCAAGAGAATACCTAGTCGAATCGATCCTTCGATTTAAAAAGCGCGGCCGCGGCTACTAAGTCTTAGTTAAGTGGATCGGCTACCCTAGCCCTACCTAGGAACCATTGTTAGACCTCCTCGATATAGCAGCATGTAAAGCCTTTAAGGAGAGCCTCCCTACACCCTCTTTGTAGAGAAGGGAGGGGGCTATTGTGACGGGCTATGGCCTAGTGTAAGTCTTTAGCTCTGCCCTTGGCTCGGAACAACTAGTCGGCCGTGTTACGTAGCCTGCTGCGCGACCCGACTAAACCTAATTAGGCGCACGCTAATTAGCACATTACGCCTATCTTGCGCACGCGCTCCTAAGGACTAATGGGAGTATAGGCGGTTTGGAGATTACGTGATAAGAAGAGTAATCCTGCATAGGATTACTAAGGGTGATCCCGATTATATGATTATATAATACGGATAAGGATTATTAGGATTATTTAATAATCTAAATAATCTAAGGGTAGGATTATTAGGATTATCTAATGATCTAAATGATTTAAGGGCAGGATTACCAGGATTATCTAATAATCCAAATAAGCTAAGAAAGAGATGGTAGAAGCACTTATGTATATAAGAAGGGAGGAAGCAGGCTTGTTTGTGTAGATATCTTTCTTCTTCTTTAGCTTAGTTTTTAACCAGTTTAATTTACCTAACAGTAATTTCTTCTATTGGGCTGGATCCTTACAGCTTAAGGTTTTGCCTCTTTTAGCCTAGCCTAATTAGCAAAGTTTTAGGAGTTAAGGCGGGAGCTAACTATAAAAAGCTAATATATGTATCCTTAGTAGTTATTAAGGATTTAGGTAGTAACTAAAGCGCGACAAAGGTTTAAGGAGAAAGCCGCTTTTAAGCATCCCTTCTTTACTAGTTTAAGGGCAAAGGCTAGCCTTGCTTTAGCAAGAAGACGTTTAAAATAAAGTAAGAATAAAGCAAAGGATTCGGCTAAGCGTTATCTTAGCGTACAAAGTTAGTTTTAAAAGTAAGAGGCAAAATTAAAGTCTATAAAAATCGAATCTAAGTAAGCTAAAAAGTAGTCTAGGTTATAGTTTTTACCGTGTATTGCTTCTATAAATAGGGCTACTAAAAGGGCGGCTTTTAGGTTAAGGCGAGCAAAAAGGTAGGCAAACTAAGAGGTAAAAGGTTTAATAGCTTAACCGTCGATTTAAATCTTGCTCTTAGCGCTAAAAGACTAAGCACGGTAATCTTTTCGGTTACTAGAAAAGTGTCACAGACCGCCATAACAGCTTCCTAGCTCACTAGTTACTAAACCCGCCTGCTAGCAGCGCCAGCTAGCAATTCCCTGCCTAAGGATCCTACTTAAAATCCACTTTTAAAACTGTTACTACACACCGCCTTCGTAGGATATATCCCACGAAAAATTCCGCATCCTAAACGTAGCTCTTTAAGCTACGTCTTCGTCTCCAACCTAACCCTTGCCTGCCCCTTGTAGAAGACTAGCAATTCTAAACACTCTATCTCTCGTCCCCACCTCTTTGCTTTATCTGCCCGTAACACTACGTAGCTTCTACCTACTAGGTGTCGACGAGATATCTAATCCTCCCTTCTACCGATTAACCTGAAAGGAGCGGAGGAGTTTATTAACCATGCTAAAGATTACCCCCTTAAGTGGATTAAGTATTTTTAAACTACTAACGCTACCCTTTTATCGTTACAAAAGGAACTTTTTAACCTTTAAACTAATAACGCTAATCTGCTTACTTAACAAACGCTTTTATGCAACTAGCTCCGAGACGCATAAGCCGACGTTATTTAGGCAAAGGTGGATGCTTAAGTAGCGATTAAAACGGCCGCCCTAACTACCCTCGCCTTTACTGCCTTTGCACCCGTCTTTATTTCTAGTTCTGCCCTTCTCTGTCCTTTAAAGAAGATCCCTAACCTGTCCTCGTTTAACGGAACCCGTTTTAACCTCCCTCGCTTTAAACACGCCTTAATAGAGAAATAACTGTAAACGCCGACCGGTTCCCTACCCTAGAATCCCGCATTGCCTACGCAAACAGCAGACTTACCGGTGCCGCGTACACCTAAATCTTGCTATACTACTAAAGTAGCAAATACTAAATTACTAACTATACTAACATTTTAAACCTTTTAGAAGAATCCTTTAGTAACCTTAATTAAGTAGCGCGGGCCCGACGGAATCTTTAACGTTTGCGGCAAAGAAATTAAGATTTTACTACCTTTTACGCCGAATTTTAGCGACTAGCCTTAAAAGCCGAAATACCTAAAGTTAACCTGCTTATAATGCTTAAAAACGCTATCTCTACTAAGCTAAGCTGCAAAAGACGTTAACTTACTAAAGTACTACACCTTTATAGCTACCCTTTACCGCCTTAACACCCGTCGCTAAAATATTAAGTCCCGTTTCTAGCCGTCCCGCTAATTTATTACAACCCTTATAACTACTACTATAAAAACTAAGAAAAACTTACATCGCCTTACTCTAACTCTTACCTTTCTCATATATCTTGCCTCCTATATTACTAAGAAATCCTATAAACCTGTCTTACTAACATTGTTTTAACCGAAAGGTAAATAAAGAGTGCTTTCGCTGTAAATTTAAGAATTACTAGGTAGCACAATACCCTTTCCCTAATACCCGCTAACTCCGTTCGGCCTACCTGCCACACTTTGTTTCCTCGTCCCGCTCTTCCCGCTTTCGTCGCCGCTACCGCTTACCTTCTTCGTCCTAGTCTAACTACTTTAGCCGCTCGTTAAAAAAAGGAGCCTGCTTAGACTAAGCTGCGTTTAAGGGGAATCTTTTTGCGCAACCTCGACTGCCTGCTTTTGCATCTTTGCCGCTGCCGCTTATAGACTTTTAATTAAGGAAGAATATAACTAACGCTTTAACTTAATAATCTTGCCTGCTAAACTATCTTTAAGGGATTGCCTTCTTTTAACGTACGCACTAACCGATAGTAGCGCTAAGGGTAAAGTATTTATCGACTTTGCTTAGGTAGCTAAACACTAGCTACTAACTTACTTACTTTACTTTTTATTTAAAATTAAGGTATTTAATAAAAGACTTATTAAATCTAGTTATTATACGCACTATATCCGTGCTTAACTCCGAATTAACAACTACTAATAAAAGAATGTTTTATTTTTATTACGTAACTAGCCTATTACCTAATAGTGCTTAGCATGCCTTAGCTTAAACAACATTAAAGGGTTAGGGTTAGGGTTAGGGTTAGGGTTAGGGTTAGGGTTAGGGTTAGGGTTAGGGTTAGGGTTAGGGTTAGGGTTAGGGTTAGGGTTAGGGTTAGGGTTAGGGTTAGG
>JADHKJ010000138.1:0-20679 GCA_019925595.1 Grosmannia huntii
ATCCAAGGAAGAGATGGAAGAAGCACTCGTGTATATAAGAAGAGAGGAAGCAGGCCTGTTTGTATAGATATCTTTCTTCTTCTTTAGCTTAGTTTTCAACCAGTTTGATTCCAACAGCGACTTCTCCCATTGGGCTGGATCCTTACACCGCTAAACCTATACCTAGCCTACCGCCGCGCCGTCTTCTTATCCCGGCCAAATTACCAGGCAAAAGCCTAAGCTATCCAGGACGCAGTCTGCAAACCCCGGCCATTTACTAACTACTACCCGCCTACCCCCGCCCTACCTCCACCGCCTACCCTTAAAGAGACGGACTAAACCACCGTTACCGACCGTTAAAGGGCTTTCTGGCAACAAGACGCTAAAAAAGGCCGCTCCGCAAGATCCCCCGCGGCACAAACACTATGTTGGTCGGCTAAGGCCGTACAACGTCGCCACCTCCACCTAACGAAGGCCGAGAGCAGCCTCCTTACGCAAATCCAAACAGGCTATATCGGCCTTCGTGCATACCTCCACCGGCAGGGCGCCGTAGACTCGCCAACATGCGTGTGCGGCACTAAAGACGAGACCCCGACCCACGTCCTCCTAGAATGCACAGCAACACCCCCGAAACCGCCAGACTGGCCACAAACACTAATAGACCTAGACCGCTGCCTACAAACGGGCCCTACGGCCCGGCCACTGCTTCGCTGGCTTATGCGGAGCGAGAGGCTCCCGGAATACTGCCTAGTCGGGGAGCTAGAGAGGTTACCGACGCCGGCGTAAACGACACCCTTACCTACTTCCATTAACCTCGCTGGCTTTGCTCCCCTTTTGTTTTCTTTGTTTTCCACCTTGCCGCGCTTTCGCTTAGTTGTTTAATAGTGGCCACTTACGGCTTACTACACACGCCTTAGCTAGAACACACACCACCTAGATCTGTAACAGTTTTTTCCCCAGAGGGTTCTGTCTAGCTAGTCGCCAATAGTCAGGACTGGCTGAGAAAGGCGGATAATAATAATAACGACAGAACCATCGACGGAAAGAAATCAAGTTTGGCTGCTCCGTAGTCGTGGATGTCTGCCCCGTCAACCTATGCGCATGGTTAGCATTGCTGATAATAAGGGGCTGTTCGACCACCGGACAAGACTTACATCCTCCTCCTCCTCCTCCTCCTCCTCCTCCACAGCCTCCTCCTCCTCCGCCACAGCCTCCACCACCACCACCACCACCACCACAGCCACCGCTGGCGCATCCTGTGCCTCCAGCAGCAGCGCCACAGTTCTACAAGGCCACAGGTTAGCAGACAAGCAGAGACAAGAGACTCGACGGCTGATACGCACACCACATCCGCCAGGTCCACCACAAGCGCCAGCTGCCATGCCACCACCGCCACAGGTGCCACCAGCACAACTTCCCCAGGTGCCCGCGCCGGTTGGCACACAGCCCGGATCGCCGCCGTAGTACATGCCGGGAGTGAAGTAGCCCGGGTAGATAAAGGGAGAGTACACTGGCACGTGTTAACAATCGGTATACTTCAGCAGGATTCAATCACCTTACTAAAGTACGCATAGCCCCAGTGGTCGTAGTACTCGTCGCGGGGTGGCAGCTTGCGGCCGCGCTTCTCGGCGCGTTTGACGGCCTTGTTGTAGTTCTGCTCGAGGCGGCGCAGCTGGATTTCATGGGCCTTTTTCGTAACGGACGAGCTGACCGTGTCGACAAAGGTGACCGCGTTGTGGGCCGAGATGTGGGCAGACCGGTCGGGCGGACAAAACTGAGCCTGGCCGGACCGGTGGAACGTCTCGGCGATGCGGTCCTGCCTCGACATGCCGAGGAGCTTGCCGGTAGGGTTGACATGGGCCGCTCGGATAGCTGACGGTCAGTTGAGAAGGAGAAACGCAGGAATAAAAACAAAAAAAATAAAAAAAAATAACAAACGTAAACGAACCTTCACAGTACCAACAGGTGCACTCGCTGTAGACCTCGCCATACCGCTGCTGGTACATCTTGCTGGTGAACTCAAAGGCGAGGTTGAGGCGGTCCTCGTCGATCTTGTCGTCGTGGTCGATCAGCTTGGCTGGCACGTTGCGGCGAGGCCGGTCTTTGGTCGCCCGGACGCTGAAGTTATAGTAGGCCTGCGGGCTGAGCTGGTGCGTGTGCCAGGCGAGATCGACGTCGAGCGTCGGCACGCACGTGTGGCCCGGGTTCTCGGCCATGATGCTGAAGAAGCGGCCGTACTTGGCCACGAGCCGGGCCATGGTCTCGACGGCCGCCGGGCTGTGCAGCCAGTCGATGCGACGCATTTTGTCGCCAAAGACGCCTTGACGCAACACCGCGCCGACAAGGTCGAGCGCAAACGGCCCCATGTTATCCCAGTACCGACTCATCAGACGACGCACGGCCAGTCGCGACTCACGCGGCAACCGTTTCGACCGCACCCTGGCGACCAGGTCGGCGTTGCCCACGATGCTCTCAAACTGTGCGCGCACAAGCTCCATCGTTGGCGGTGGCTTGATCGTCCCGTTGGCCTCCATGACCGGCCGGGCTGGGATCAGGCTCAGCGTCCAGCCCGCCATCTCCGACTTGATCAACCCGTTCGGATACGTCCGTGGATCCGTGCTGACGGCGTTCACGCCCACAATCTGCTCTGGTCGTCCCGTCGTCGCCTTGAGCACCGTTCCCGGCATCGGCTTGTCACTGCGGATGAGGTCGCTTGCGTCTCGCACATACTTGGCCACCGAGAGCAGCCGGCTGTCGATTGGGGTCTCACACCACACGCAGTTGATGAGAAACTGTCCGTCCCCGTAGCCAATGCCAACCAGGTCGTCCCCGCCCGCGCCGCTCTTATTTTCGCTGCCCTTTTCTGTGCCGCACGTCGTCCACGGCACGGCCACCTTGTTCTGGCACGCCGGACACTTCAGCTCCTTTGTCATTGGGTCGTCCATGTTGTCCCAGCTGCGGCCTGTCAGCTGCAACCACCGCTCTGTTGTCGTTTCTGGAACGCTGTAGTCAAAGTCGGTCTGGATGGCCTCGTTGACTATGGCCCAGGGAAAGCCCGCAGCCCAGAGGCCACTGAGGCCGTCGCGCATGCAGTCTTCGAGGAAGGCGCGCGGGTTGAGCATATGCGCATGAAACACCATCATCACATCTGTTATATACCGCTGTTAGTACGCAACCACAACGTCGCCAAGGCTGTTCCACCTACGCACCCAGTGGAGGAAGCATGTCTAGGCTCCATGCCATCAGAGTGCTAGCCGTGGGAAAGGTGCTGTAGTGAGGGCTGTGCATCGTCCCCATGTGACTTTGCTGCAGCATATCCTTTGGGAATGTGTTCCACCAGGCCGTATACCGGTCAACCGCCCGCGTGACGAAGAGAGACCATCGCTTCTCCCGCACCAAACCCAGTCGGGCCTGCACTCGTTCCTGTTCTGTAGCCGGCTGAGGCTGGCCGTCTGGCAGCTTTGGATCGAAGTTCGCAAGGGCGCGCGAGTCCCAAAGGCCCCAAAGGCCATCCGTATAGCCAACGTCCTCCTTCAAATCGTGCAATGCATAGAGGAAGCGAAGGTGGGCCAAGCATTTGTCGTTATCTGGGTCCCCACCATTGCTTGACAGCTTCAGATTGCCCAGCTCGCCGGCCAACTGGTCCCCTGCATCGGCAGCGCTATCGTCCCCGGGCGACCTCACGGAATAGGTCGGTGGGATATCGGCGGAGGTTGTCGGCTCGCGGGATTTACCCTTGGCTGCCTCCTGCTCCTGAGACTTGGACTTGGACTGCATCTTCCTACTGCGTTGTGGTGATGTCGCTTGCAAGGACACGGCGCTATGCTACAAAGCGTCTTTTCCGTTGTGTAGCGCCTCGGCGCTGCTTGGCTTTTAAGTTTAAGTACAAGTCAGCGATTACTGGCAAATCGCCGGATGGTAGGATGATGTTGCGCTGGCTATTTGTGAGGTGGAGCAGCTTTGTTTAGTTCACCCAACTCCTGTCGTGTGACCCGCAATCCGCCAAGTAGTGCGCCCCCGCCATCTCTGACGGAGCCACTGCTCCGTACTTTTGTAGTCGTTTACAGTGCATATTGTGAAGGTTACGTGATGCTATGCGTAGCGGTCATATAATCGGATGCACTGTGAGGAGCAGGAAGCTGAATTGGGTAAGGTGTGAGCAAGCTTTTGTGTTGTACTGGGGAAGAAATAGATATCGCGACCCTTCTGGGGGTCCGTATTAATACTAGTGTCAGAGCCCACTTATAGCCATTCCGACCAATCACTGGACCGTTTGTCCATGTGGGGCGGAATGCCTACAGTGTGGCGAATTCCCGTACTTGACACATATCCCGATAATACCCGCAACTTAAGCCTTGAATTGCGCCTGGCAGCGTATATACTAGAACTTCGAAGATTATCAGCTGGTACCATAGCCACAGAGAAGCCAGGCGATCGACGTTTAGTAGCCAGTGACCATATTTCAACTTGTTTGCAAATGGCTGTGCAGAGACATGTGTTATACGAATACAGTAGGCGGATTGAGCATGGTCAACTGCTGTGGAGCGTGATGTTTCTCATTTGACCGAGTTATTTGTACTCAGCTAACTGGTGAGAAACCATTGTTCTGCCGTGGGACACGCCACATCATTATCCAAAGGATTCACAATGCCCTACTTCGTGTCCTGCACAGCCGGTATCTCACTCATCTCTGCCCTTGTACAAATATGCTATCCTAAACTAGGCCGAAACATCGCCTGATTTGTGCTGTCGTGCTAACCTTGTTTTTCTCGGATGGTACTCCGTACTTCCGTTTTTTTTCGTTTCCGCCTCAACGATATGGGCAACTGGCTTGACCACCCGCTTACCCTTCAGTCGGGTTTCTCTTTCGTCTCGGCTCTCGCTCCTAAAAGAAGCTGCGCAGCCGTTAGCAAGTGGATTATGTAGATCATGAAATAAACGACAATACATACACTTCTCGCCAAGCACCGCTGTCCGGATGCCGCACCCATTCACCTCGTAGCGGCCGGGGATGACATGACGGATCGTGCACCGGTTGCACATGGCCACGCTGCCGACTGCCCACTCGTCATAGAGGCCTAACTGCGAGACCCGGAGTATGTGGGGGCATATAGGAGCATGACATCTACTGTCTGCTGCATAGTCCGCTAGAGAACTCAATTTGTGACATTGTTATTACTATAGGTTTGATTAGCCATTTGCCGAAGCTGAGAATGAAGTCGTAGGCTGTCGCTGTTGCTGAGTCAGCATAAAAGACATCTCAGATCTGGGTTCATGGAGTCTAGAGCATGGCAGAATCAAACGGCAAAAGATCGGATAGATACTGGAAAGCACGGGATCCCGTCCACTCTCCCCTAGTTAAACCAGTAATTCGCGTGCCGCTGCCACGGAGGCCAGTCCCTGATTCGCTCAGAGTGCATCGTCACGTGCGGCGGCGCGCCGCCGTGAATGTACCCGGCATGCCTCTGCCCAGGTACCTGGCTGTGCTGCGCGGTGTAGCCTTCCCCTTTTGTCAACCACCCCTTTTTCTTGCATGGCGGCTGCATTGATGCATCCTTTACGACGAGAGGGTCGTAATTCGCGGGTTTGCCGCTACCGAGGAGACCGTTTTCTGATTCGCCCCACTTGTAGGTCGTGCGTGCTGGGCCCTCGCCCCGGCCTTCCTATCTCGTCCTTCCAAACACCGTCCGGCGGCAGCCCCTCTACGTCGTTCAGCAGCTGGCCGTAGAAGCCCATCTTGCCGACTTCGAAGGCTTCCATCGCGTCCGACATGACAGACACACGCCGATTAGCCTCACCCTCGCTGTGACGGGGACGATGGCATTTCTAATACGGCTCGTCTTTCTCGACGTCTCTTTCTTGTGTGTCCTTTGACTTCGTTACCTTCTTTCATTTCTTTCAGTGTCTTAGCTTTGTGGCCTTACTTTGATTATTTTCCTAGAATCCTATCTGCCATCACCACTTCCATCTCCTCCTTCTCTTTCTTTTGTTAGTGGAAGAGAAAAAAGTGGTTGCAGACTGTTGGGTTCGAAAGGCTTCTACAGGACAAGGTAGCGTTTCTCGAGCGTTTGAGCCTCGTCCACAACGTAGTATCTATATTCCTTTTTCTCTTCTTCTTCGTAGAGGGCTCAGTGATCTTTACAAAGACTCGTATTTCTACCAACAGCGAAGCATGACGGCCTTGCTTCTTCTTGCTCCCTTCCCACATCGCATATCTAGTCCTCCTCCACCGCGAGCATCGATACAGCCAATTACAACACTTGTAGTGTCTTGTTCTCCCCAATAATCGTCCACTTGAAACTCTGCGCGCTCGACCGACAATGCCTCGTTATCCTCCCCGGCGTTTGTCGGGGCAACGGGTGGCAGTTTCGGGCGCACCAGGCCAGTTTGCTCCATTCTCTCGTAGCGGTAACGTCACACGACATCCAGCGTCTCCGACTCATAGAAATCGAAGCGGTATTGATTTCGCACTGGTTGGTCATAGTCGATGGCTCGTGGCAAGGGGGAAGCTTTATCTGGATCATGATGTGTCATCACATCATCACTTGACCCTAGCAGCTTGCAAAGGCCTAATGCCTTGAACGTTATGATTGGCTATACGAGAGCCCTTTCTGCTGCACTATTGCTGTCTAGCAAGGCTTGGCGTCCTAGTCTCGTGTTTCCTTCTCTTCACAGAATCCACCCAATGCCCAGCGTGTTTCCGACATCACAAACAACGAATTATACTTGTATACTAGCGACTGGCAACTGGCGCAACCATGGAGCATGTTGAGGGCAGCAAGGCCCCAAAGCGTGTCCTCGTGGTAGTCTCTCCCAAGAGCCCTCGCTGGCATGCAGCGTGGGATTACAGCGACGAGTTGGTTGCTGTTGCTTTCGCACTCTTGCAACAAACGCAATTCATACCACAAGACACGCAAAACGATTCATCCACGGTCAAACTTCTCGCGAAAGAGAGATGAACGGAGATTCTTAGTCTTCGATCTCTGCCATAAGACCTACAATGCCGACACAGCGCACCAGGCAGATCAAGTCGACTTACCTGTGATCTCCATCTTATTTGGTGAAAAGGAGAGCATAAGTGCCGCCGGTCGGCCGATGGCCAACAAAGTCAATGCCGATATTAGAGCCATCCATAACTCGACAGGTCTTGGCAGCAGACCACCGTTCGCAGTGGACCATGCTGACGGGAAGGTTCCGTTCTATAACAGCCCGCGATCGTCCTACACCCACCGCATATCGCGACGACAAGATATGAACTAAGGATTGGTTATATATGATTCTCTTGGTGCGTACAATTGTTTGATATTTTAGCCCATCTCTAGGCTACTTTTTTATTAAGCTGTTAAATTGGAACTGTTAAACAGGAACGACAAATGACAACGATCATGATGAACGAAACAATACCCTCCCTCTAGAAACCGACTTTGCACACAGCCTATATCAACAGCGCCATGTTTGGCTACGCAGTCCTTCTCTCCCTTTCCGGTTGCTGATCTCTTCGGTAGATCTTTTCTCTTAGTGGTGGTGCCTACATGGACTCTGGCGTTGGTAGACTGCAAGCGGCGCACAAGCCAGTAATGTCGGTGATGTTCGAGCCGTCATCGGCAGGATCATGCGCGGCAGGAATCGCGCAATGCGGGCGCGCCTTTGGATCCCCGTTATTGTAACGAACACAGCCGATCCGACACGTGGCTAGGAGGGTGCCTCTAGACCTCTAATCAAAAGTCCGAAGGCACTCCTCAAAACAACAATCCTACAATCCAAATGGTTGGCGGAATGTTTCCTCTGCGTCTCCTTTGTCTACGGTTTCTTGTTCACGCCGCGGATGAATGTTCTTGTCTTTTCCCGCATGTCGCATCCCGACTGTCTATTCACTCGTCCTACCGCGACGCTATATCGTCGCCGCACGTACGATCGCACTCGTCTCTACTATCGACCAGGCATTCCTGCCCTCCACGGGCCGAGCCTCCTCCTCCGCCCCGATGTCCGTCGGGGCCACGGGGACCAGCCGCGGCATCGTCCGGCCCGTGCGCTGAGAAGGTCATTGTCGCGCCCGAGAAAAAAGCCATTTAGCGGTGAGGATGACTTAGAGGACGACCGAGATGACGGCTGAGGGGACGGCTGCGCGGAGGGATGCTCTTCTGGATCATCGTCCAAATCCCCTTCTGCAAAGGAGGGCATAGGGGAGCTGTCTTCACAGCGCTTCTTAGGGTCTTCCGTCGTGCCCGAAGCCGTGGTCGCCAGTCAAGACCCAGTGGCCGATTCGATGAGGAGCGGCTGCATCCTCTCTTCCCACCGAGCACTAACCATCTCGGGAGCATACAGGGACTGTAGTGCGAGGAGGTTCTCCTAGCACCGCTGGGAAAGGTGGAGAAATCGACGAACGGATCGTATCTCACGTAGTGTATATAGCGCGTCTGCTCAATGAATTTTGATGGCGACGACGTTCCAGATTGCGGCAGATGACTGCACCATTTAAGTACTGTACGGTTTGTGGGGCTGATAGTGTGGCTGATATGGATGAGCCACATAAGCCTAACCCAGAAAGGAATAGTTGCGAGTTTGTGGACGTGACCTGGACGGGCCCGACAACGCGAAGCTTCGGCCTGTCTTAGTGCCGCGACCCGCCACGAAAGCCAGGCAGTTGACGCACATTAGCTTGTTTCTTGTGGCCTGTACGGAGCAGACAAAGAGTACTTTTCTCGACTATTTCAGTAAGCTTATTTGGCGTCAAATAAATATACACAGTGCGTATACAGTTTATTTGTGTGTTTTTGGAACATACTACACACTGTGATGCCTCAGGCCTCAGGCCTTAGGCTAAAAGCAAAACATCCGTAAGGCAGCGCCAAATCAGGCTCGTCCTATGGATAATCGTCGCTTCCATCCCCATACATATCTTCATTACATCACCGTCTCCCATCGCCCAACAAACGACATGGCGACTAGCTCTCTGTATCTCTCGCACAACGAGTACATCGATAGTCGGATCATTCAAGACCAGCAAATCAACAGGGAGCTCACTTCCATTCGAACGGACACAGAAGAAATCCAAACTGATGTTCGACAACTTCAAACAGATGTCCAGGAAATTCGAACTGATGTTCGACAACTTCAAACAGATGTTCGGCAACTTCAAACAGATGTTCGACAACTTAAAACAGATGTCCAAGAAATTCGAACTGATGTTCGACAACTTCAAACAGATGTCCAAGAAATTCGAACTGATGTTCGACAACTTCAAACAGATGTCCAAGAAATTCGAACTGATGTTCGACAACTTCAAACAGATGTCCAGGAAATTCGACAGACCCTTAACGACGTCACGCTTGAGCAGCGGCGCTCGACGGCCTGGCTACGAAACCAACTGTTGAAGATTCCGACGCTTCCCATCCAGCCCATAGTGGTCCGGCACCCGACCCTGGGCAGCATTGTCGAGCCCAATCCAAACCTGTTCCCCAGACACGCCAAAGAGTTTTACTCTCTACGCCGCCCACAGTCGGCGCGGCTCCACGGAAAGCTGCTGTACCTCATATCCTTTTACGACGTGGCCCTGCCTTCGGCGAAATCGACAACATCCACGGACGAGACCTCCTCCCTCTCGTTATCCGACGACGACGACGACGAGTCATTTGAAGACGATAACCACTATGCCGTTCACATACTGGAGGGCATCCTCGGCCTCTGCGAAGACAACTTTGACTCGTTTGTAGAGAGGGCCCGCGCGCGGGCACTGCAGGCGCAACCCCCGGCGCCCAAACGACAGCAGACCGTTGTAGACGAATTTTTGCCACACCGACCGTTCCCAGGTCACAACCGGCTTTGCCCAGACTTGACCTTAAGCGACCTTATGCGGGACGATGGGCCACGGCCTCCTTCCATAAGCCCGGTCTCCTTTGTCGCCATTGGGTGGAAAGAGGGCTCGTCCTCTCCTTTGCAAGGGATGCAGGGACAGCAACAGCCATCCAAACCCGCGTCCGGGGAGAGTGACAACAGCAAATCGACCAAATCGACCGAACTGAACACCAACTCGCCGAGCTCGGATAGGATCCGGGGCAGCCGGTAGTGATGGACACAAAGCGAGGTGTGAGAAGTATGGCACGGAAGGATTGAGAACTGCGCCTTGAGAGTGGTGTATGTACATACTAACGTTTTCTACTTCCTTTTTTTCCTTTTTTTCCTTTCCTGTTACATTTTCTCCCCCTCGAGGGCTCATACCACCTCGTTAGTTTCCTCCCGGAGCGTTGCTTTCATATTTCATCTAGATTGGAGTTCAAGGACGGGATAAGTTACTCATTCGTTATTCCCTCGACACCCCGCACGACGCTCGATCACGGATCCGCTGTCTAGTCTATTGAACCTCATCCCCGCGAATCTCAAAGGCAGACTGCGATGCCGACAGCGTCACGTTGGTGAGCGTGTACAGTCGCCTCGATCGTCGGCCGTGCATTCCTCCCGCACGACCGGCCAGGCCTCCTTCTCGGCCCCAGCGTCCGCCGGAATAACGGGCGGGAGGCTCAGCTTTGTCGCACCCGTTCGTCGCATAAGATCGTAGCGCGCAGTCCAAACCATGTGTCCTCCGCTGGCCGGTCAAAGTCTACGGTCGTGGCGAGCGGGAAGACGAACGCAAAATCGGGGTCGTCGATGCCGTCCACAACGTGGTGCGCAATGAGTGGCTGCCAGCCGCGCAGTCGGGCCTAGGCCCAAGCGAAGCAGTGCACGGCTGTGATCGTCAGCTGCTGCGTGGCGCTGCGGTGCTCGTCATGGACCCAGTCGTGGCATGCAGCGAGGCTGGGCGCTCTGCATTTCGCTTTTCCAATTTTTGGAGTCGATTTTCTAGCCATCGTGCGAATATCGACGTTGGTGCAGCATGCATGTTGTTCAGGAAGGTGTCGTTCAGGAAGGTGTACGGGATGAATTTCTTCGCCTCGGCCACAAGTTCAACGTGTGTATCCACGAGGCTAGATCAAGTGTTCCACAAGGATTTTCGACTCAGCCATCCGGTCAGCGCTGCCCTTTATAAATTGCAGGGCAAATTCGTCTAGAGCTATCAGCCCGACGAAGTTGTCCTCGTGATCGAGGAGTTCCTCGACATGATCAACAGCGAGCTTAGCGAACAAGTGGTGTAGGTCTTTGTCGCCCGTCGAAGACGATACCACCTTGGCAGCCTTGAGGAATTTGACTGGCGACCATTCTGTTTGAAAAAGAAGGGCTATTTCCTTGTTGACAAGATTGCATAGCTTTGGGAGATTGTAGTAGTCCGGTGTGAAATGAGCTTCTGCTCTTGCTCTTTGTAAGGCACCAAAAACAAATCCTCAAAGCTCGGCTTAGTATGCCCTCCAGAATTGTTTCCGATAGGCTCTTGGGGAGGTTCACCGGGAGGCTGATGGGAAAGTTCTCTGGGAGTACCCTCGGAGGCTTCGTCTGGGGCTTCTTCAGGTGTTTCTTCGGGACGCTCGTTGGGAGACTCCTGGGCAGGTTCTTTAGAGGGCGAATTCTCTACACCGTACATGAAGTGAAGCATGCGTTGAACTGCTTCAACAGCGAACCGATCGATTTTGACAATGTTTGTTCTCGCTTCCTGTGTCTCCCAAGTCAGTAAGTGAACTGATTTATAGTTCTGGCGTCGGAATTAGGTGACGTATTGTCCCCGCGGAGGGCAGCATCAATGACGGGAGATTGAGAGCACACACTGGCCTTATGAACTTTGAAGGACTGTCCTTGGCATTCAATGGTGAAATCGCTGTACTCCCCTGAAGACAGTAACGAAGCTATCCGGTGACATGATGAACAAGCCGAGGTCGTTAGTAGAAACAGCGAGTGAATAAAAGGGTACGAAACACTGCTCGCGTTTGCTTTGCACTTTAAAAACGTGCAAACGGTCACATGTCCTTGTTTTGTTGCAAAGGCGACAACAATCGCGCGGGCTATGAGGCCGATGCCCCCAAAGGCCCTGAATAGCTTCTCGACATCAGCTTGGGTTCGCGCCCAATACGGCTCCGCCGTACGAAGCAGAGCCGACAACTTGATCACGAGCACGTGTCGCAAAGCCGGAATCGTCAGCGATGCCTCGTCTATGACAAGCAAGAGGCGCGGCCTGTTCGCCATCGGCCGTCTCATGGCCTGCCGCGCCCATCCGCCTATGACGTCGGCCACGCCCAGCGGGCCGCCCAGGTCGCTCACGAACAACAAGATGGCGGATGGTCCGTCTGCAGGTCGTGTTGGGCAATCGAGCCGCACGCAGTCGGAACGGCGTGGAGAGCATCGAGCCTCTTCATGTTGTGCAAAGCGCAATCGGCAAACGTCAGCGACGGCGACAAGACATGAAGGCGAACGCCATCGGCGTGTTTTGCCTTGCGGAGGCAGGCAGTGTCCAAAAACTTTGCCTTCTCCTCCCCCCGACTGCCAATATGAGTTGGTGTTGGGCGTTGGGGAGGATTTCGTAGGCAGTTTGGTTTCCAAGTAGAACTAGGCCACATGGACCAGTTCTGACCTGGAGCCAGTCGGAATACATGCAATTGGTCGGGTTGGCGTGTGAATTGTCTGCTCAGGTGCACTTGTGTACCCTTAAGCGCGTGGCTTTTCGGAACCACCCCCCCCCCCCCCCCTTTTATACGCAGCGTGTGCCGAATATAACGCGGGAATGGCGCTACATCTTAAAAAGCAGATTCTTATGGGGACTAACACTGGCAGAAAACAAGAAGCACAGAAAGTTACAATACAAAAGTAGTTCCTCCACGATAACCTATTCCCACTACGTCATCTGGCCTCCAGTCATACGAATTTTCTGCAGCCTCTCCTGCCTGTTCCTCTCGTCTAGTCTGCGCCTCTCTTTACGCCTCTCTGTCTCCTCCTGAAAGGCCTGCCTTTCAGTCATGTCATCAGCGTCGGCGACCTTCTGCGCCAGGAATAACCTTTGCGTAACAAACGCGTATACCTGTAATAGCGCCCACTTATTTATTGACTAAAGCAGAGCCTCTTTCGATTTATGTACGCTTTTAGGGGGCAGCCTTTTAGCTTTAAACGGCGCTGGCGAAGACATTTGAATATTTTTTAGTGTTTAATTCAAGTGGTGACGATTTGGGGGGGGGGGGGGGGTGTGTCCGCTAAAGCGGTGATATTTTTGTTTTTGCTTATTAAGGTGCAGCGTTATTCCCGTGTTATATTCGGCACACGTTGCGTGTATAGCTGCCGCCCAATCGTACTAGGATACAACAGTTTGTATTAAGCTCTACGTTGCCATAGTACTGAAACTACCAGACAACCCTACTCCGTACATGAGCAAAACGTTCGAAATCAAGAGAGACAGGGGTACAAGATCACAAATGAGAACGAAGACAGGTGTCTAGATCTTCGTCACCGCCACGATCGGCCCACCGGCGCCGGCCTGGACAAAGGCGACGGCCCCGACACCGTTGGGCATGGCCGAGCGAGCAGACGGCAGGCTCACGGTCACATTGCCGCCGCTCCACTCGCCAATCTTGGTCAGGCTGGTGACGACGTTGCGGTGCAGGAGCTTCTTTCCCTTGTTGGGGCCCTTGCCGATCTTGACCGTCTGGTCGTCGGTCTGGTAGACTGCCACCATAATGTCGTGGGTCATAACGGAGGGCTGTGGCGGCGCCTGGGCCATGCCATGCTGGCCGTCGTGGCCAACGAGGCCGTCGAGCCCGTCGAAGCCGACGTGTGTGTAGCCGGCCATGGGCGCGGGCGCGTCCGAGTCGATGTGGACCTCGGTGTCGTTGGCGTCGAGCAGGATGTGGAAGGGCATGGCGGTGTGGACGGCCTCGCGGGCGTGCTGGACGACGTCATCCATGTCGGCGGCCCCGTTGGCGCCCGAAGTATCGGCCACGCCGTTGACGACGACCTGCGGCGTGAACAGGCTCTTGCGCTGCCAGCGGCGGAGGTAGGCACGCTGGCGCTGGTCCCAGGTGCTGCGGGCGAACGTGTCCTTCCAGCCGCCCTGGTCGAAGACGGTGACGTTGTAGGTCAGCAGCAGCCGGTTCGGACTGTTGGCCGCGGCCTGGATGCCTGGCACGGCCGGCGGACACGAGACGCAGCCCTGCGACTGGAAGAGCTCGAGCAGGGCCGGCGGCGCAAAGTCGATGAAGCAGGCGCTGGTGTGTACGTGGTCCGGGTCGTCCATCAGCGGGCTGCCGTTGTCGTCCAGGGCCATGGCACAGACCAAAGGCGGCTGCTTCTTGCGGCGGAACAGTCGACGGATGATGGAAGCCATAGTGGAGGGGATTCGAAACAGACGACGTGGAAACTAGATTGCGTGAGCCCAAAGGTCAGGACGGAAGTCAAGGTGGCAAGGGAAGAAGAGGGATGGAGGAGATGCGAGATGCAAGGCACAACTAGACAGACCACAACGTCCTCTGCTGCTTTATATGCAGCCAAGCCGGATGGGGATTGGACTTCGGATGCACTACCCGGCCTCCTGCCATGCCCCTGTCCCACCCGGATTGTCAGCGGCTGCCAACGTCATCCGCATAGGGGCGTGGACGTCTTCGGCGGACATCAGCTTATGTTCCGCCGTTGATCGTCTGCGATATTATGCTGACGGCTAAAGTAAGGAGACGGGGCTGGGAAAAAGTACGTCGTCAGCATCCATGCCGCCGTGTGGGTCTTTGCACCGCAATTCGCACCGTTTGCTGGAATCACGACCGTGAGAAATTATGTCGGGGTTGTCCTGTATGGGAGATTTGGAAGCTCTACGCGCTTTCAGAGTCGATGGGTTTTCGCAAATCAAAACATAAGCACTGAGATATACCAGGAAGCTACCAACCCCACCCTGTGTTCCGGCCATGTTGGGCCCATGGGTGGTGAAACGATGGGGAGCGGCTGAGCAGGTTCTCGTCTGGTGGGCTTTCCCTGGTGGGCTTTCCGTGCCGGCACAACAGGCCAGTATGGCCTAATCATGTTCAGAGAGAAATGATACGAGGCAAGAGACTGCTTTCTGTGGATACGTAACCTTGGGTAGCATCAACTCGGCCTTGGCGTCAGCCACAATAAGACATATATATATATGTGGCCACGTTGATTACTTGCCAGCTGTCTCAAACTGCCCAATGAACATTAACGGTCGATGATCTAATGCATTGCAAAGCGGCCTGGCCTATCCTGTAAAAATAGCTACATGTTTTACTTGTCGCCAAAGCGTCGAGCTAACCAAATCGTAACGGCTGCTCACTCCTCTTCCTCTACGTCCTCGATTTTTCTCGTTTTCTTTTTCGGCTTGAGCCAGTCCTCGCATCCCTCCGGCCAGTACACAAGGCCTTCGGGCCCGCCCACATCGACTCCGTCCAAGTCCTTGACAACAGTACTATCTCGCTCGTGAGGTGGCACGTCGCCGATTCGCTCAAATCCCGGCAGTCGGAAGCGCCGCATCAAATCAAAGACGGCCTGCTCCTTGTCCTTGGCCTCGATCATCAAATCCGCGTCGGCCAGACATGGAGGCAACGTGACGACACGTGCGCTGTGCTTCCGTCGCTGATGGGGTGTCGCCAGCGGGCCTGCACTGGGCTCAGAGTAGTGCATCTTGGGTGTGATGCCCTTGGCCGTCCAGGTGGCCCGGATACGCGCTGCGAGGTCCGTCGATGCGGCGACCGACGGTGGGCTTCTGTCGACGTCGTCGTCTTCGTCATCGGTGTTGTTGTTGTCGTGAATGATGCTGTGGTGGTGGTAGTCGAGCACCAGCGGGATGCCGAGCTCCTCGCAGACGGGCAGCAGATCGTGCACGCTCCAGGCGACGTCGTCGTTCTCGAGCACCAGCCGTGCCCGCACCTCGTCTGTGAGCTGCTCTCGGTAGACCTGGGCGAACCGCCGCAACGTCGCCGCCTTGTCGCCAAATACGCCGCCCATGTGTAGAATCATCACGGCATCGCGGTCCTGTTCTGGTGGCAGTCGCAGAAGTCGCAGCATCTCGGCGTGGTAGGCCAGGTCGCGCAGCGCCGCCGTTACCACGTCCTCGCGGGGCGACCCAAGCTGTGTATACTGGCCCGGATGTGTCGTCAGGCGGTGGCCGTACTTTGCAGCGACGCGTCCGGCTGCCGCCAGCGTCTCAGCTGCAAACGGCGCCAGCGCATAGCCGTGCTCGCCATGGCTCGCAAATGGGAACATGTCAGAGCTCAGGCGCAGGAACCGGATGCCAAACCGCTCATTCCACCGCAACATCGTCGCTAGGTCTCGCGCATTGGCCAGGCCCAGCGCCTCAAGATATCGCTGGCCACGGCACGTGTCCGCTGGCTGTGTCCGGTCTGGCCGGTTCTTCGTTCGGTGCGGCGGCTGCTCCGGGTCTTGTAGCGGGTGTCGTTGTTCCAGGATCGAGGAAAGGCGACACGTGCGCGAGCAGAACACCGGCGGCGTCGCCGTCCGCAGGTACGTGTTGAGACAGGCCTGCAGTGGTCAGTATAAAGTGCAAAGATCGGTAGCCAGTCTGCAAAGGGCTCCCCACATAACCTAGTCTGCCTTTCCAGGGAAGTGGGAGGTCGCCTCCTTCCAGAGGCGTCTCATATTCTAGGCTTGGGCCAGACCTCTCAACGTCCGTTTTTGTCTTTGTAATGAGCGTAGTTTTGAGCTTGGTAGTCGTTGCAGTCGGTGCGTACGTTGTGTCTTTCTCTGTGGCCTGGGCTTTTATCCTCTTTAATGCTCGTCTGGTTTTTCGCTCTGTGACCACAGTGGTAGATTCTGCGCTGATCTTGACGTCGTCTTCATTCATACACACCCTAGATATCATTGTGCGCGTCCTCTTTGTCGCCATGCTGGCGAAGTTATCTTTGGCCGCAGCCGAAAAGCGGTAGGTGCTTTTGAAAAGAATGCTGCAGGGAACATATGGCCGCATAGTGCACTTTTGAGGAAAGTTTTCATAGATGATGGTAGATTCATTGTGGTCACTTTTACTCCGTACTTCAGCCCTGGGCGGGGGCGAATCTGCCGTCTTGTGGAGTAGATTTGCGACCAACATCTGAGATCGCCATCGAGCGGGTCTCCGCAACAGATCTGCGAAATTTTGCTAAAAATTGGAAGATCAAAACGTAGATTTGCCACAATGATCTTCTTGTTATAATATTCCGTTGTCATTTTGCAAGAAGGCTCAATGGACGTCTGCCTCGTCTTTCTTCTTTTCCCGATTTGAGTTGTCTGCCGTGACATACAGCACGGTGACGGCGCGCTTCTCGCCCGTTGGCACTGGTTGGCTTTCGGTTTCCGGTATTTGTTCGCCATTTGCCAAAAGGCTCATCAGCACATTGTCGTCACGGCAATGCATCTTGCAGTAGACGCTTTTGTCACCAGTGTCGCGTGATGGGGAAAGTCACAATGTCGATGTAGCGAGAAGACGGCTTCATCGTTTTCCTCTAAAGGTTACAAACAATCACTTTACTGGTCGGATTGGACATCACATGATATATCACGTGACCTATTTTGGTGTTAAAAGAAAAAAAAAGAGCACCGGCACTTGCAGGCACCCCAAAAAAAAACTATCTACAGGATCACCATAGTAATACATGAAAATAATACAGCAAAACAAAACTTGTAAAAAGCAAAAAAGCAACGCTGAAAAAAACACGCTGAAATCGCTATGTAAAAATACACGAAAAGTATGACTGGAAAAAAATTAGGAAAACAGTGCAATAATAAGAAAACTGGAAAGCAAAGCAAAACAAAACAAAACAAAACAAAACAAAACGAAAAGCAAAATATAGATACAAGAAAAGAATGCAACGTATTATATACAGGTACAGAAAGCAAATTCCCTTTCCTTCTCACGGCGCTCGCCGGACCAAACCCCCCAAAGGCCTGACCCAAACGCGATCAGAATTCCCTCCCCATCTGACCTGCTCCCCAACACAACGCCGCAAGACACAGCACAAAATACACGTACACTAGGATTAGTACCCAGGTGTTCATGTAAACCCCCGGCAACATCGTGGCCGGCCGCTCCCAGTCGATCCTCCTCTGTTGTCGGTTATCCCCACTGACGGGCTCCCCCTGAGGGGGCACTTGACCTGTCACGTCAGTAGTATTGGACATACCTTTGCTGTCCGCCGACGATCTTTTCGATCTCTGCCAAAATGCAGGATTCCAGTATTGTTGCCATCCAGAACACTCTTCGGTGGGTCGAGTTTGTGGCGCCTTGTAGGGTGGCTGCTCGGTGAGCGGCGGGTCCTCAGGTTGCACTGTTGTCGACGCGTCGGTCTGCAGCTCGGAAACTTGCTGCTCTTTCGGCTGCGTCTTGGTGGATGGCTCCTCGTCTGGAGTCTGTGTAGAGGCCGTCGATGATGCGCGAGGCGGCGGCCAGTGGGATTCGGAGCTGTCGGGGCGGACGTAGCCCACGACGAGCACGGGGTTGCTACTTGATCGTTAGCAATCCGTGAAAAGGGAGAATAGATCTATAAAAGGGTGGCTGCAGTGGTAGATGAGTGTGACAATGCCCACCTGAGAACGTGTAAGATGATCGATAAAGCTATTGTGAAAGACATGATTGCGATGATCCTTGGGAGAAAACAAATCAGGAAAACCGAAGGGGCTGGGGGACCGCTTGATATATAGCTTGGAAGGGGGGGTTGCTCTTTCCTCTGTAAGGTATTGTGATCTTTCCGATTTCAAAGAACATCAAATCTTCGACCCGGGGTGGGAAAGAATAAAGACATCAAGAGAGGAAGGAGTGAACCGCCGAAACGCGACTACTAGCATAGAGTATTGTATAGATCGGGAAAGGTAGGTGTGGTGGTGGCCAACATTTCGTAGCATAATCAAGAACGATCTAGGATTGAAACCCAATGCAGCACGCTTTGGATGACGTCTTTGGTGACAGAGCAATATTGCAAAAATACGGATCCATGTGTCGCATGTATTCAGGCAGAACTTCATAGTTGCAATGGCATCTTGACTCCTGTGCTGATTTAATTATTACATTTTATCCCCTTATTGCTTTCCACAAGAATCCAAATTGTCGTAGTCGGCAAACGGCATTGGTCTCGTTCCCAGTTTTTTGACCTCGCTGCCCATCGGTCTTTCCTGGCTTTCCCTCTCCCTTGTTTCGTTTCGGCCATGGCCACTGACCCTCAAGAGGCATGTCATCGTAGACAGCATTGATGGACATTTGAGGATCAAATGGATTGTAAACATATATCAAACAATTATCCTTGTCGGCAATACAAAAATTCAGCTTCTCGATGGTAAGATCCGTAGGCCGAAATTTTGATAGTACACTTGCATCACCACAAGAGCTTGACACTATGAGGCACGATGTCCAACGGCATTCTTCTGATAGATCGGTCAACAAATAACGGCGGCTTTCGTACAGTTTGGATGAGTTGTGCACTCCACTTAAAAGGTCATGTAATGGATTTTTCCATTTGCAACCAATAATGAATGCATTGTATTCTGGGACAACATTTTCAGAGCTCCAATAGAAGCCCTCGCGCATCAAGCGAGGTACATCTGGAGAAAATACAAGCAGGGATGCAGTCCAAATTTCGGAACCGCGTTTGGTCCCACAACAAGAATTCGAACTGTATGTAAAGCAGATGTTGGGAGTAAGACCGTCTGGTATGCCCGTGAACTTCTCCTGGTCTTCGAAACCCACTACTCTTGAAATTTTCTGAAGAGTTGGAGGGTGTGGGGATGAATTCGTGTCGTAGGCACCTTCTTTTTTTTGTCTGGCAGTGTTCGTATCTGTCGTGCTCTTGCCAGAACGAATGCCTAGTTCATCGTTGGGGCGGCACAGATCTAAGGAAGGTATGCCATCAATATTTTCGGATGCGTCGGAAGACACGGTAGGCGTGTAGACCGTCGTGGAGGACGTGTCGACTGGCAAGCAGGAAGTATTGAGCGACATTTTGGCAGCTGTCTGGTGATCCAATCCGGGAAGTAATAAAAGGAAAAAGAGGTTGAGGTTATGGCGGAAGGAACTGCCTGGGCGCTTTCCGTGAAATGGGAGATTGAGGGTTTGAAACGGAAAGAGCAAGGGCAGGTATATGTAGGAGAAAAAAAATTCTCTGGTTGAAAAGCTTGCAATCTGCATGATATAAGCGGAAGTGATTGCTTATGGAGAGTCGTTGAGTGATGTGGTTAAGTAATGTGAAGTTGTTGGGTTGACTAAGCGGATTGATTGTGGGTTCCAGCCACCATGTTGTGCTTCTTCTGCTCTACACAGTGTTGTGCATTATTTCCTCGGCAGGTAACCGCTCTCATCTTCTTATATTTTTGGCTGTCTCGCAGTAAACCCACCTTCTTTGAGAGCCGTTTCAATATCAAGTGCAAATTTTGGGTGTTGCCCTGTGGGTTGTAGCCTCTGCATGTCCTGGCTTTCTCGTATATTGTTCTCCCAAATGGCGTAGCGTTTGATTTTATGGCTGGGTAAGGTGTTTAGGAAGAAATGGTACAGTTGTTTTTAGAACAGGAAATTCAAGGAAGTCGGTAAGGAGAACATCACAAGTAGTTCTCATATTATTGCATGGTGAAAAGATTTAGGCCCTTTTTCATTGCGAGCTGTATGAAACTGCCTCTAGCTGTAAAATCGTTCTGGTTTTGGCACTCGCACTTCCGGCTCTTGTACCCGTAAATGCCCACAGATGCATGATGTAGTGTTGAAATAAAAGTGGACCATATAAGGTCACGTGTGGACATCCCGTGACCTAAGCCATTCGGGATCGCAACGATAGCATCCCGAACGCGATATCGCCACCTACCTCGAAA
>JADHKJ010000139.1:0-20477 GCA_019925595.1 Grosmannia huntii
CCCTAACCCTAACCCTAACCCTAACCCTAACCCTAACCCTAACCCTAACCCTAACCCTAACCCTAACCCTAACCCTAACCCTAACCCTAACCCTAACCCTAACCCTAACCTAATCCTGCATTTGCCTAACATAGGTAGACAAGTTACTTAGCGAGCTGCCTAGTGTTGTGCTAAGTATAAATAAGGAGGATAACGAAAGTATGTAGGATACCTGCGTTTATTTGTAAATAAGCTATTAAAATGCAATTTTGTTTTAAAGATATAGATTTTTAGAGGTTACTTAACCTTCGCCCGAAAGCACTAGATATAACACTACAACGGTTATAGGCGAAAGAAAATAGGGTAGGCCGAAGTGGCAGGCTAGTAACTTTTTTAACAGTGCGCCTAACTGCATACTGCACGCAGTCTAGTCTCTAGTTAACCTATATACCTCCGCACCGTCCTACACGACTAAGAGGATAAGCAGGCCGCCAGATCGGGCGCAAACTGTACTATCGAATAATGTTTTTGCAAACAGTTCTAAACAGTCAGTTAGAATCGAACACAAGATAAGCTCTTCTTTCCGTTGCTAATGTCGTTCGATATTATGTGACCGGGAACAAGGTACACGTTCTTTAGGGCTCTCGGCGTTTGTAAAAGAGGGGCTACGGTTACTTTTTGCCGCATAGGGTTTAGCATATAATCAGAGCGGTTTTGATTAGGCTAATCGGGTAGATTAGCCAGATCGAGTTAGTATATCCACTGTAAGATCTCTGTCTCGCACGCTTCTGTTTAAAGCATTCGAGCCCAGCAGCATTGCCAATGGCCAGTGTTTAGGCATATATCTGTCCAGGGCTATAGTGAAGACTTCTATTATCATTTCCTGTCCCTGTCGAATATACCCACCCTAACCCCCTTTGAGATAAAGCAGAGACAGGTCTGCCGCCAAACATGTTTACGCTTGTCGGCCTTCCGACCTCAACGATCGCAGCTGCGATCCTAACCCTTTCATTTTCGTGTATATGCTTGATCTACCTTGCCCAGTGGATTGCGGGTTCTTTCAGGAAGCTATGCCACCTTCCTCAAAGCGTCCGGCTGGTTGCAGAAAAAGCTGGCGCAAGCAACTCGGACCAGCCAAATTATAAACCCGTGTTCCCGCCTTCGCAACGGCAGACCCTAACCGAACTGGACGTGAATTTTAGCGGGATCAAGGCTGTTGACCTGTCCTCGTTACCGAACAGTAGTCTCGTTGCGTTGCAAGATGATTATCGCAATGCAAAGCCAACACAATTCGTTTTTAGCGGATTCAAGATTCAAGACATTCGTCAACTGGGTAGCTTTCCAGACTACGCAAGATTGTCCGGCGTCCCACTGCCATCACCTCTAACATCATTCAACATCGACAAGTCACGACCGCGGCCGTACCGCCCCTTTCGATGGCCGTATCATCAAACCATGTGTAAGTGAACTAGCCGGCAAACGTCTCTACAGATATGCTAATACTATACCAGCTCTAACGAAGCTGGATCCGGATTTTTGGATCGAACTAGAAAGCTCTTATCGTGAGCGGATAGCCCAACGGAAGAAACTGTTTGCGGAACATGGAAGTAACGTTTTAGCCGCTTTACCGGGCTCGGAACTGGCCTGCATTGAGCTTATGGAGATGGTCTTGCAATTTATATGTACACGGTACCCAAATGAGTTCCAAGTGGAAAACGGAGTTCTAGTGAACCATATTTTGAACACCCGCACGCACCTGTCAACCACACCAGCCCTGGAAGTGCTTTTACACAACGTGCCAGAAGATTTTGCTATCGTGTTGCGTGATGAGGAGACAGGGCGTTACGTTCTTCGTGCAGGGATGGTGTGCTCTTCCGTGGGCTGGAAACTTAGTGAAAAGGTTGGGCTAGGGCTGCCAGGAATACACAAATATGTCCCTGACTATAAAGAGAAGATGGAGTTTAGTATGGACCGGTACGTGAGAGATATCCATTTGGGCTATATTTTCAGCTGGTTGTTGACGACTAACACCGTCCCCAGATTCTTTACTAAGATGCCGACATACAAACCCATACAGAGAGGGTCTTGGGGACTAGAAGTTGGCCAGCCCCTTTTTCTGCCCTCGGAACATCCAGATTTCGCGCACAGGGAATCTCAAAACCCGAAGCTACGGCCCGAAGATATCAACCTCCGTGTTGACTGGCAGACATTACGGCGACTGCCTCTTTCGGGTGGTGTGGTATTCAACTTCAAGGCACTCTTCACACCATTGACTGAGCTCGAAAATGAGCCTTATATCCCATCTCTTCTGCTCAGCGTTCTTCGTGGAGGCAAAGAAAACCTGATGAAGTACAAAGGCACATGGCACGTGGAACACGTCGCGAAGCCGACGTTAGAAAAATACAAGCAGTTTCAGATTAGCAGTGGGATGATAGAGGACAACTGGGAGCCGCAGTCGCTTCCTGAGCAGCCCTTTTTCAGAGGTTGGGAGAAAAAGTGGGCCTAAACTTAAATGCATAAACAACGGATAATAATGTGGCCTATATACTTTAATACACATTGTACTTAGATGTATTGTGGTGAGATGATGTTGAGCACACTGTCCGAGCAGTACAAGTAATCGTATCTTGCCTGCATCCTGCGTGCATGACCCCGGTCGCGGTAAGCCAGGTATAGGTGGAGGACGCTGAGGGATTTGATGGCCCGCAGGGCGTACATGCGGCGTTGTAACGGAATTATGTCGGGGATCGATTTTCAATCTAGCGAATAGGAAGACATATGCTTCTCCCTAACATGCCGGAATGCCATACACAACCCCTCATTCTCGGCTAGGCTTATAGATAAGCCCCACCAAGGCCGACTAGCCCCTTCCTCACACTTCTCGGTTCCTACGGCGTGCTCCAAGGGAAAAAACGCGTTTGGGTATAAAGGCATATATTGGGGTTTACCACCTCAAACGTTTACTTTGATCTCGAATGACCGGTTCAGCGACCGAGCATATTTTTATTTTCAGAGGATTACTCGTATCTGTCGAATTTACTGGCAGCGTTGTTGGTCCGGCCAATGGCGGGATAGGGTAGCTCGCTGACGAATCATAAATCGCCGGATTCTTATCAGTTACGACACCGCTTCTATTGCAAGCCGTCCCCTCCTTTCTACTGGGCGACAACTAAACGCACTGTCATTTGAATGTCGGCATCGCTCACCAGCTTCGGAAACTTTCGTCTATCAACATGCTTGTCTCAGGGCCCGGCTGCCCAGTAGTCGTCTCGTCAAACCCTTGATATTCTGACCTTCAATGGTGCCCCCAAAGAGCCCTACATTGGCATATAGAGCTGGTCTCCCTACACGGTCAAAAGATGGATGTATCACCTGCAAAGCCAAACACGTACGTCGATTTCCCAGCGAGGAGGACCAGAAGGGTGGGGGGCAGGGGGTGCGAAAACAATCTGCCTATGTGGCGTACCCGAGATCATGATAAGAACATTTGGCGACTAATATATTTCACGCAACCAGCTTAAATGCGATGAGACGAGACCCGCTTGCTTAAGATGCTCGCAAAAGGGTATTCAATGCGGAGGTTACTGCCAAGGCATACGGTGGTCGTTCAAGCACCAGCCGAATCTTGCGTCTCATGCATCTACAGCGCAGCGTCCATCATCATCAAGCTCACGAAAGGTTGCCGACAGACAGCCGCAAAACCCAGCTGCCAGCACCCGCCAAAAAGATGCCACACCAACCAGAAAGGACCATCGTGGCAAGTCTATTGAAGTGCCAACGTCGCGGTCTTCGTTGCCTTATCATGAAGAAACCAGGGTGGGCCTCGGTACCCGGCCGGATGAGCAAGAATTGGACAATGTTTCCCAAGTGGTTGTGCGTGGGACAGCTAGTACATCGAGCAGCGTTCCCTCAATAGCAAGTGGCGAGTTCTTCGACAGATCGTCTGCCTTCATCATCAACTGGTTTGAGAATGTCTGTCCGGCATGGTCCGGATTCGACTCTAGCTCTAATCCGATTCGAAAAATCGCCACCGACCTCTGGGGAAACTCAATTACCGTGTGCAGCTCACTAGAAAGCATGTCGGCGGCATTTATGGCCTCACGAAACCCGAATATGCGTCAACCCGCGCTTCGTCTTATGCAAAGAGCCACAGACTACGTGCAGATGGAACTGCAAATAGTCAGAAGTCAACCGCTTTCAAAGGCTATCCCGACCAGCCTACTGTTTTCTCTCTTCGGCCTAGGAACTACAATATGTTGGGTTGATCCACGAGGTCTTGGCCTGCCCTTTTTCAAAGAAGCGAGACAAGTGCTCAACCGCCTTAACCAACAGCAGCCCGCGCTTTCTGGAAGCGACATTGAGATGTTGGAATTCTTTAATAAGTGCATGACATACTGCAATATGTTACTGGCATTTGTACAAGATGATGATGATGCTGGAACTGATAATCTTGTTGGTACAAGTTCTGGTACCTCTTACGATCACTCGGAGACCTGGTCTCATAATGTTGGTGACAGAATGCACGAGCCTCTGCATCCATGGACCGGAGTATCTTCCCTTTCATCACGTCTCTTCGCAGAGACTGTCCGACTGTGTCGGAAATTTCGACAGTATGCCCGGGACCAGTACAGTATTGGGCCATTTTTTTCCGTGCCTTTCGAAGATATGCAAGCGGAGCGTCTAGAGGAAAAGCTTTTGGATCTGGATATATCACCAGATGGAGAAAACAGTGATACTGGAGATGATGCAACACCTTCATTTCATCTTGCTCTTGTGGCGGAGGCATATAGGCTGGCATCTCTGCTCCTCCTTTATCAAACGTTTCCCAATCTTGTCTTTCTGCGGCTCCCTGGCAGAGTTCTACCAGCAGATGATAAGACTGTATTGTGGCAAGAGTGGATCACACCGCTCAGCTTGCATTTGGTCAAGGTTCTGCACCGCATTCCCCCTTCGTCTGGCAGTCGTGTTATCCAGCCGTTGCTTTATATATCCGCGAGCACTGGGCTGAGGCAGCAGCCTGGGTTCAACGCAAGCCCTTCCTCATCACAGCCCGCCTTCGAACTAGAATCTGGATTCTTGAGCCAACCGCTGAACACGGCGAGATATGAAACGGAGGCCATGACCAGCACATTTCCACAGAACTCGAACAACTTGTCGTCATACATAAGTGGCTTTATGGTGAATGGAAACGACACTCCTTCACCTGGAACAATAAATTCTGCGACGGCAGACGAAGTTTCACTCGATATTAGCAGCGCTCGACACTTCATAATGCAACGGCTAAGTATCTTGGAAAGTAGCTTGCCACCTACCCCGGTCGTTGTCGCTAAGGACCTGGTGGCTGCTATCTGGAGAGCTTATGATAATACCCCCCACGACTCGCTGCCAGTCCATTGGATTGATGTAATGGAGGCCAACGATTTGCGCTCTATGTTTGGATGATGCCCTCTGTTTGGCCCTTCAATGATTTGATCGCTGTTGTAGTGTCGGATAGCAACCTACTTTACAATATATTATGCCCTGCTCCTGAAACTAGTATACTACATTTTATTCATCCAGTTGTAACGTGAATAAAACCCATAGCAATAATGTTTACTATAATGGGTCTAATGTTATAATTTCTATAGTGACTTCTTAATTGTCTAAGAAGTATATGCTTTTTTTTAAGAATGATACTTTTAGTTTTACTTCAAGGCCTCAACTTTCACATCTTCTTCCTCTGACCACAGTAGAACGCGAGTCCATAGTCTGTTGTAGTAAAAGTAATCGTCACCCCCTTAGGGAAGAAAAAGACGTCTCCCGGCTTCGCCTCCACCTTTTGCCCGGTCTCGTCTGAAATGGTGTAGTTTCCCTCTAGAATAATTTTCATTTCGTCGTATGTGTATTCATAAACAAGGGACTCGCCCTTGTTAAGACGAAACAAACCGCAAGAGATGGGCTTCTCTGGGTCCTTCTCGTCACTGGAAAAGACATCACCGAGGAAAGCGTTGTCACCCGAGAGAAGCGGGATGGTGAACTTGGCTTGAGCCTGGCCGAAATATTGGAAAGCCATAATGACGTCTGATTGATAATTCTCGAGTCAGGACGATGGGGTCTTCGTAATTAGAAACAGACAATACACTTACGAAGGATTGCTTATCAACTTGATGAGAGCAGCTGTGAGAGACGAGAGAGTATAGGGGTTGTAAAGAGAGAGCCCGCAACAGGAATTGGCTATGGCTGTTTTATGTAGTCGGCTGGCCTATGTCAGGATTTAGCTCTAGCCCGAGAGAGTGAAGATGTTGAAAGCAATATGTAAAGTCCGATCTAATTATCAGATAGATTGCCGTATGCCATATTCGCCGCCTCCGCTACGAAGCACGATAGCGGTAGGCTAAAATTTCCCGATTTGTCTAGCTCTCCCGGCGTTCTTGGACGGACGGCAATCCAAAAAACTAATGTGGGGTTTTATTATCGTCGTTGTTAGACATAAGACGTAAACGGAAATGTTGCGAACATGCTTAATCGGGAGAAAACAATCGGGGTAAACCAACCGAGACAAAACTTAAAGCTTCTCAATGGTCTTGGTACCTGGTACGTTTGATATTCTTTACCCGACGCATTATTTCCCCTGTCTATTCATTCGCCTCAAATTGTATTTAAACACCCACAAGATGGCGATAACTGCTTCATTGATCCAACCGATTACGGGAACTTGTCTCCTATTCGTGGTCCTCTTCTTCCTCATTCATAGACTTTTCTCTACTGCTCTATCTAAGAAGCCGGCCCCTTTCCGACAATCGCAAAATACAACATATCCCAAACTCGAGAAAATTGCAAGCAATGGCGACAACACTCTGCCAACAGAGTTGTACACGATGCCAACCCCCGAACCCTACCCTGACTGGTCTATTGAAACTACTAAACCACTTCCATACCGGGCATTTCGCTATGGGCCAAAGTACAATGTTACCATGGGCCTCCGCTCTATTCAGCCACAGGAATGGATCGAGCTTGACAATCATTTTCCCAAATATCATGCGTCTAAAGCTGAACGTCTTAGTCAGAGGATCGATAAGTGCGTGTATACCGATCCTCAAGCCTATGAAGCCGCACTGGAGCTCTTAGATGAGCTGGTTGCATATTTACCAGCTCGCTATCCCTCCCTGTACCGACGTACAGACGTTGGAATTGACAATATCTGGTCGGGAGAGTCCTTTAATACAACCGAAAGGCCGCTTCGCGAAGATCCGATGACAATTTCAGCACGACTTGTACAGGATGACCTTGCAATTATGATCGAAAAAGATGACGGCCGCTATTACCTTATGGCTGGAGCTATCTTGTTGGCTGGTTTTTGGAGACTGTCAGACAAGTTGGGGATGCCCCTAGAAGATATACATACATCTGGCGATGTACCGCATTATCGGGAAAAGCTTCACAAGGGAATGTCAAACTTCTTCCGCAGACTTCGGTGCGATCAATTGTACTCGCGAAACAACTATTTTATTCAGGTTGACGACTCACTGGCATGGAGCTGGAGCATTGGAGATGAAGACAGCCCGGTAGTGAGCTGGAGTACTGCCGAAAAAGACAAAGCCGTTCAACACCATTGGTTCCGATCTGAAAGGCAGTCTCTACGTCGGCTTCCCAAAACACGCGCTGTTTGCTTTACAATTCGCACATATTTTCACCCTATCACCGAACTGGCGCAAGAGGATTATGTCCCGGGACGCTTGGCAAGTGCTGTGCGAAGCTGGGACGAAGATGTTTCAATATACAAAGGAAAAGAGAAATATGGCCGTGTGCTGCTCGAGTACTTGGACGATGAACACCGAAAGCAATTAAATAAAGGCCTAGATCTGAGCAAGGAAGACGAGGTACGAACTTATCCCTGGTAGTTCTTACACGCTGCATACCTCGGTTAGGTTTCCTTTTTTGTTGAAAACTGCAAATGGCATTATTACCAGATTTTATTGTTAGTTAGAGGAGGAAAGTGTCTAGTTCGACACGTATATTTGTCTTCTCCTACAAAGTATAAAAGAACTTGGAGAACCCAGAACGTAACAAAAAATATCTTCGTGGTTCCTTGGACTACGAATACTAGGACATATTGCCGCTTTGACCTTCTTTAATTGAAATTGGTACTAATTGCAACATACAAACATCTTCTGAATTATTTCTTAGGCATCTGCCTTCGGAATTGAAAGCTTGTCTTCTTTAGTAGACGACAATAATCCGCCTATAAGCTCCGTTAAGACCCAAGTACTATGGGGTATATATTTGTTAACCTATGTGATTTGAAATATGAATCTTTGTAAACTTAGGGTTAAGTGAATTATAAAACCGATCAACGAGACATAAGAAGATGAGAAATTGGGCTTAGGTACATAATTCGTGTAAAGCGTAACTTATTCTTAGGACAGAGACAAAACAAAATGATAGGGTAAAAACACGCTAAGCATCAGAAAGATATTTCGTCAGAGCATCCTCTGGCATTTCTTTGGCCAAATGGTTTGGGATGCGTTCAAATAGTTCCCAACCGGTATGCTTTAATAGGCCGATCTGATCACGTATCCACTCCTCGCACTCCTCCTGACTGGGCATCTCGCCCTCCGCACGACGCTCTTGGACGCGTGCTAGAGCTAGATCACAACGGTCACGGAGGCGGCGCAACTTCAAGTCCAAGAAAGTGTTTTTGACGTAAGGGATGTTGTCAAAGCCCATGTTGACACTCCTGAGCGTGGTTCCACTGTCGTCCGCATCGGGGTCCGCATAGGCGTAACTGTTGACAAGACTAAGCCGCTCGGCGCAGTTGCTTGCACGCAGTGCTGCATGCTCGAGATATGCACCCGCCATCATGACAGCACCACCGATTGCAGCACCCCGCGTTTTGATGACTTGCCCGTCGCCAGTACGGATGGCGGTCTCCCCCCCAACCATCGTAGACGTGTCACTGAGCATCAGAACCAGCACAATTGGTGTTGTATCCTTGTGCCAGCTATCAATGAATGCCTTGTCGTAATCTGAAGATGGAAGAGCAGCAGCAGCAACAGGGAGTGGCTTGGTTGGATATTCACCCAAGCGATAGACACCATCGATGCCATCTGCTCCTAGTTGCACATTGATGTATCCCATGGCATTCTCATCGGATTGCAGTTTTAGGGCACATCCAAAGGCCGAGTTGATAGAGGCTTGGGTAACTGGATGTGTCATTGCTTGCTTGAGAAATGTGCCATCCTGTGTCATCTTTGATTAGATTCAGTGTAGGCGGAATGCATCTTAGGCATGTTCATGCAATTATGAAAAATCACGTACGTTCTTCACAGGGTAGTGACCGCTTATTAGACATGGAGCTCTCTCCCAAGAACGCATATATTTGTCCAGAAACTCCCGACGGAAAACTTCTCGACGTATCATCCGCACACCTTCCTCAGAGAAAAGCTGAAAAGGTTCCGTATAGCACAAGTCTGGGCACCCCTTAGGTATAGGAAGCCCGAGTTTCGTAAAAGAGTAACGAGCTGGTGGCGGTCGGTAGTTTAGATGCACCGCGGGATCGAAGTTGGGAATGGGCAGCTCTGCCTCGATCTTCGTAAAAATGGCAGGTTGGGCCTCAGGAATGGCCGCCTCCTGGGCGAAAGTTGGAACGGTTTCCATTTCGTGATTTGAGCAGGAGATTGTATGCAGAGTATAAAACGCCGGGCCTTTAGACCTGTGTCCTGTTTTTCTGATATTTTGTCGTGGCTGAAGAACTTCCCAGGATCGTACGACCACAAACGTTATTTGTATCCCTCAATACTATCTGAAGACCGGCTGGGTCGCTTCACGATCCATGCCTGACGGAATCCAAGGCTGCCATTCAGTGCGATAACGCACCTCCCTGCTTGGTACGCATGATCTACGCGACCATCACTTGCAGGGATGATGGGTTTAGGCAGCGGATGGCTTCGGCGCCTGGAGGAGCCAACGACTAGCTCCATGAGATATGAATAGTCTAGACCGAGCGATTTGACTCCGATTGGATGGCTCTGCTACGGAAAGATAGACAAAATAGGAAAATCTTGACGACATAACCCGCTCCCCACTTTAATAAAGCATGCTTTCGTCCGTCGCTATCATCGGCATCGTGATCCTCTGTCCCAAAAGCGTACGAAGTTGCCGAAACGCCCAATTCGAATCATTGAAAAACGCAACACTGGTTACTCGTCTCGATATTCCTATTCAATACTCATGAGAATTTATTTCGTAGCTTACAACCGTTAATCGGTCCAATGAGTCCGGAGCCGCATTGAAAACATCTGGGAAGAATAGCAAGCCCTGCTTCGTATCATGTTTCAGTACTCCGTAACCCGGGCCGGAAAAAGATGGGGTTAGGTGGCAATATTGCTCTCAACACACCTTCCTATCGGTTTTAGCTTACGTCGTATACTCCGTACTTCGTCAGTGCTACTCCGTACAAAGTACATATTACAGCCGTCTAACAAAGACTGGTGGGTCGGATGTACGGGGTGCTATAATAAGTGGAGAATAGGTACCAAGAGATAAGATTAATGCTTCTACTCCGTACAGTTTAGTATTTACATGCAGAGTAAACACCTATACGCTCTTAGGGGGTAAGGAGTGGAAAAGGAAGAAAAGGTACGGAAATTCTAAGCCTAAAACCAAATCGTTGTATTTTCTCCCGAAACTTTTTTTTTGCAGCAGATCCGCCGACATAAAATTATAGGAGATGGGCCCACTTATAGACATGACTGACGTACGACGTATCTCTTGCTTCTCCGCCTAAGATGGATTTTACTACTTTGTACTTTGTAACGGGCCGAGATATGTATGCTGCCAAATTTAGAGCCGGTGTAAGCGGGGTAGGCGATTAAGGGAGAGCCAGTACTTCATAGTGGAATAGTCTAGATAAGTACGCTGGGAAAACCCATCAACATTATAAGATATATACTCCGTACTCTATATGTATACGACGTACCAAGATGACCAATAAACAGTATAAATACTGCTGTACTTATTAGCATTTGACTAGGATAGTATGGTGTCTCAATTGCATTTGTAGCAATCGTTAGCTGTATTTTTCTTAACAACCTTATATCTTACTTCCTTAATATAATGCGGAAAGAACAATTTGTATAAAACTTACCCAACACTTGTATTAAAAACATGCAGCATACTTTTCGTCTGCTATTTTATCTGCAACCTAACCGATAGAAAAGTGGAGTACTGCTTATTCCGCGCCACGGTTCTGCCATTAAGAAGATAATATTAAGCAGTATGGTAAACATTATTTACTGCCCTCGTCTGCTTTTTGGCCGCTTGATTTTAAATCGCAGAGTAGAAAGCGACTTTTTTTAAAAAAAAAATAGCATCAAAATTAAAACGGCGAGGATCGGATAGAACTCCTCCCCTCTCCAGACGTACCACATATAAATCGCTTCTTCGTGATTAAAATCCGCCACAATTCATAGTACCCAAAGCCTCCAAACTAAAGCAAACACCATGTCAGCGATGTATACATTAGCGACAAAGGTCAAGGTGAACAGAGGACATTACAATAAGAAAAGAGTATGTAAGCTAAGGCTTTGCTTACGCAACCTGTAGCTGTGGAATGGCAGGGAGATGCCTCAGATCTCACTAGGACTGTACATAATGTCAACAAAAGAGGCAGCGTAGTCTGTAAAGGCTGCCTTAGCTACCGTTGATTTGACTGTGCCCAGATGTACCACAACGAACAACAGGCTAGCAAGGTTATCCGGAATTTTCTCCAGGGCCTAAAAGGCACCCACCTTAATCGCAAGGATATTTTTTATAAATTAAAGCTACAAAACACCATTAGAATATGAGGCTGTGCGGCGCTTAATCACCGAATCCGTAACATCGTGCGGCCTTGGATATATTGTCCTGTTTTTAGTGCACAGTCCATTTAGGGGTACGGAAGCACGTTAAACAAGTAAGCAAGCCGTGAAGGACGCCATCGACACTGGCGAGGCCCGATCGGGTGGAGTCAGCAATTATGGCACGAAGCATATGCGTATACTGAAAATATATATGTTAAAACCCTTTGTGTCTACAGATGCAGACGCAGCATTTCTAACCCAGCGTCTTCGCAACTTCCCCAGATCGATAAACTTATGGCTGTAGCGCGCATACCACCAGTTGTTAATCAGACCAAGGTTCGTCCGTTCAACACACGCACAAATATGTGATGCCTGCATAAAACACGAAATACTCATGCCACACCCCACCTAAACTAATCACGAAAACGTACACCACCATAGATAGTGCTGGACAGATTTTTAATTAAACAGATTTCTTAATCACCCCCAATTTACACTAAAAACAGCAAGTGTTTGAAATTCTATAACTAATTAAATACAAATATAGTAACTAAACAGGTTGTTATTTTAAGTAAAGTATATTTTTAAAGCTTTAATTAAATCTTTTTTATATTACTATAGGTTTAAGAGTTTTTCTTTTTTTTTTAGTAGTTTTATAAAGATATACCTTTACAAGACTTAAATTAACTATATATATATATTTTACTATTTTACTTACGTTTATATAAAAAGTAAACTTTTAAAATAAAACCTATTTCAATATAGCTATTTTTATTAATTTAGTTATAGAATTTTACAAAGTTATTGTTTTTTATATAAATGAAGGGTAATTAAGAAAGAGAGTTACTATTTATACAGTAATTCTGTAACGGGCTATAGCCTGGTGTAAGTCCTTGGCCCCGCCTTCGGTTCGGAACAACCAGTCGGCCGTGTCACGTGGCCTGCCGCGTGATCCGACCAAACCCAATTGGGCGCATAACAATTCGAAGCACCTGCAAGACGGCATATTGCGCCCATCTTGCGGTCTCCCTGCGTACGCCCTGCGCGCTGCCTGCGCCCCCCTTTCCAAGCCTCCACCTCTCGGCTATAGTCTGCTCTACTTAACGCTTGACGGTGACTTACACAGGCAGAGAGCAGGGGCTAGTAAGGGGGGATCTTGTAGACTAGGAAGAGAAGGAGGAAGCTATATAAGAAGGAAGGAAGCAGGCCTGTTTGTGTAGATATCTTTCTTCTTCTTTAGCTTAGTTTTCAATCAGTTTGATCACCCAACAGTGATTTCTCCCATTGGGCTGGATCCTTACAGGGATATACAAAAACGTGCACTACACCACATGTTTTCGTGTCTAAATAGGTGGCACGAGTATATAAAGCTAAGGGGCCAGTAAGACTTAAGTCCCTTGCCTTCTCCGTCGCCTGCTTACTTGTATAGAGAGGCGATTTAACTTAAGGCATTACCTTTTAAGCGGCGACGTTAAATAAATAAATAGTTTACGTGGCAAAAACTGTCGAATAGACCAGACCCGAAATAGGAGAGGTGTGAGGCGTTGTGCCGTGTGATGGATAAATACAAGTACTGTGTGGCGCAGGGCGCTATTTAATATGGGATTTTATGCGCACTTCGGAAGTCCCTATTCATAACAATACTCCGTACGGAGTACACATACTCTCATTGGGCTCCCATAATTTGACAAAAACACCTCCCTGCTTAGCCTTTGACCTGTGATAGGGGCCTCTGACCTTTTACGGAGTATATACGACGGTAGGGTGGTGGATCCGGTAACCTAATTTGTCAGAAATCCACAACTTAGAAAAGGGATGTGCATACGAAGTGTTTACTCCATATCCATTTTAGCCAATTGGCGGCCGTATCGAATTTACAAAATAAGGGGTCTTCGTCATCGCCTAGGTGGCCTTAAAATATCCTCGAATCGACCCGAAAAGTTTTGAACGGACAATAGTCCTTGGCGAGACAACTACCGATAAAAATGGACAATTCTTGGACACAGTCAGATGATATTGCTACAGGATTCACAAGCAACAGCATTTCGCCCAGAACCGACAGTCTTTACTCTTACGATACTACAATCGTGTCTGGAATTCTGAAGACCAAAAGAAAGGCACGGAGCGTAAAGGCCTGCTTCCCGTGTCGGTCTCGGAAAGTCCGTTGCGATGGTCGATTGCCCTGTACGAAGTGCATACAGCGTAATCATGCCTCGCTGTGCCGTGCACCGGTGCAGGGGCCAAACAACGACAACCATTTGTTGAGTACAGTTGGCGATTCTCGCAGCGACTATGGTCACCTACTATTTGACCAGTTAACGCCATTGCAAGGACCTAGTCCTATGTTTGTGCCTGCAGCATTGATTAAATTGCCTTCAGAGACTGCCCAGTTACGAATGAATAGTCTGCAGCTTATGGTTACCCGTATGGGGAAACTTGAAAAGGAGCTTTCTCTCCTAAGGGATGGCCTGGCCGGCTTGATTAACGCAGAGGAGACGACATCAACACTTACGAATTTCTCGGCGTTAGTGGATACGAATGTGCCGCCTGGCGGAGGACAACGTACTGCGGAGTTCGACATAACTTCAGGGAAATTTTGTGTTGATACCGTCACCGGGACAACTGTCTTCTTGGGGAAGCATTCTGATCACCCCTCAGTTCTAGGATGCTTTCAGCCCTCAAATAAGTACTCGGCGAACCATTTGCTTCCAGACTACCTTATGCCGAAGACGTACGCATTTGAAAATCTCTGGGCCGAGCTTTCTTTACCCAGAGTCTGTGAAAGTCTTCCTAGCAATTCAGACATTATCCGGTAGGACGCTAGCTGCCTTTATTATTGAACAAAATTTACTAAGCTGGGAGAGCAGGTATTGGGAGGCCTATGAGAATCTGGTTCACCCCTTCTACCCGGCGCTTGTCATAGCAGAGAGCTTTGGCTGCACCATCGTATCATTCCTTGATAGCCGATCGAATGCTGAGGGTGAAGAGTTGGAGCTTCTATATGCGAAGACTGATGCGTCCTGGTTGGCTTTGTTGTTCGCAATTTTGGCAAGCGGGGTGCAGTTTTCCGATGATTTGGCGAAGGACAGAGAGCTCCGTTCGAAGGTTTTCGGTAAGACGCAGTGCACTCTCGGTAACGACCTTAACTGATTTATCTGACCTTATGTCTAGTTTGCTCTGCTTTTCAGTGTCTTAGAGCATCGAATATGCTGTGCTACGTATCTGCAGATCAAATTCAAGCTATGGCTTTGATCGGCCTTTGTCTACGCAACAACTTAGATATGACCGGTGCCTGGGTTGTCATGGGTATGCAAGCTAAATCTAAATGCCTAGAAAGCCACAACTGCTTACTATCATCTTTTTAAGGGTCTACCATTCGGCTCGCTCAGAGCATTGGTCTGCATGAGGCGTCCGACCCTTCAAAGGTGCAAATGCCACCCTCTCCGTGGTTGTTTGACCTAGCACCCCAACACACCCGGCTTCGCCTGTGGTGGACCCTGGTCTGGCAAGACACGTTTCTGTCTATGACGTACGACCGACCACCGGGCTGCCTTTCCGCAGCGAGATGCGCCTTGCCTCGGTTTCACAGCGCTGGAGGCGTTGGTAAGGCTTTCGCTGATTTTGTCTCCCAGGCATGTCAAGTTTTCCTGGACCGAATCGCGCATAAAACTTTTATCGCACCACATTCAACCAACTACAATAGTTACAAAGTCTTCCTCCACTATAAGAACAAGTTTGAGCTTATTATCGAAGAAGCAGACTCCCTTGTTGCTGACAGGGAATGCTGCGTTTCATTGCAAAGCGAACTAGAGCATCTGACGCTACGTATACACCTCGGCTATTGTGTATGCCGCCTCTACCATGAACTGCTGGAGGAGAATCCCCGAACAGAAAACTGCTCCAAGCACGAACCGCTGCAGATTGAGTATATCTCAGAGGTCATCAAGATAACTGAATCCTTTTTGCAGCTTGTACGGCTGTCACCGCTGGTCTGCCGCTCGTGGCCTTTGGTACACAATGCTGTCAGCCCGTTAATTTCGGCAAAGAGCCTGCTTGGTGGCATTAAGATGCCAGAAACGTCACAGGGTCGGTGGTTGTTGCAGCTCGACCCTCTAGCCCATCGACTAGTAGAAGTCCTTGAAAAAGAAGAACAAAATTCACGCTGGCTTGATGAGGATGGCAATGTGAGAGTCATAGGTCCATATACACGGATACTTCGAGCCCTAAGGGGCGTGGACAAAAATGTGCTATAACTACCGGTCATATTGAGGAAAATCTAGTTCTATCTCGAAATATATAAATTCAATCTGTGTGTAACCACATGCATCACTTCCTAGACTTTAACGGCCACACAGTCCTCTTACGAGCAGTGACGTATAAATTTAGCGGTCGGATAAGCTGGAATTCAGGGTCGTAGTCAATAGCCTCGTGGCCATGGCGGACAAACTCGTATCGGTATACTAGCTCGGAGATGAGCACCTTTGCCTCTAGCAGTGCGAAGTTGAAACCAATGCAACCTCGCGGTCCCGCTGCAAAAGGAATGTATGCATATCGGTGAAGGGTTTTCATCTCTTCACTGTCCCATCTGTCGGGATCGAAGACCATGGGGTCTCGCCACACCTTTGGATTTGTATGGATCGCATGTATAGCAGGGATCAGCACACTACCAGCACTTATCCGATAACCCCCAGGCAGGACCACATCTGTCTTAGCCGTACGGCCAGGCTGGTAAGACGGACTGTGCAACCTCTGCCCTTCTCTGATGAAATTGTGGAGATAGGGAATGGCATTTGCCTTATCGGGTGTCCAGTCAAGCAGCCCGTCCACATCGTGGTCCACGAGTTCTTGAAGGAGGCGGGTTTGCGCCCCGGGGTAGGTCACAAGACAGTAGACAAGCCAGGACAGCAATGAACCAGTTGTCGAAAATCCAGCCCCCGTAACGACCATCATATTGGCCAGAACAAGGCCTTCAGGAAAGTGTTTGCCCTCTTCGTCGACTGCGTTCACCAGATAGTCACCAACACAGGAGGCGTTAATAGCTGCCTCCTCCATCGGCATATTTTTCAAGCCTGAACTAGAGGAGCTAGAGATAGCCTCTTGTAAGCGCTCGTATGTTTCTTTCTGCACACGCCTGAGTTCAGCTGGTATACCAAATGGAAGGTGGCGATACCACTCGCCCCGGGCCGTAACCTTTTTGTTGAGGCCCAATAAAACACCGAAACTCATGATGAGCGGGTTTAGCTTTGCATCGACGCTGCTGAAATGGCCAAAGTCTATTCCCAGCGCAAACTTTCCAATGGTTTGCGATGCCAGTTTGACCATAAACGGGTATACGTTCCATTCCTTGCCGCGCTCGGCAAGCTCGTCGAAAACAGGAAATGAGCCCCGCACGCATCCTTGCATCACAGGCGTGTAGTGCCGCACAGCTTTGGGCCCCATCGCTACAGGGAGGAATTTGTGTCCGATGCGCCAATTCTCCGTCTCTGTATCCCCGACAAACATCGCCGTGTTGTCCTTGATTCCCCAAAGAGGGTGGTTCTCGTTGATCTTCTTGGTGAAGTAAACCGACTCCATCATAGCCATATGTGCAACATCCGGACTATTGGTGAGGTATGTGATTTTTCCCATGTTATTCGTCCGTATGACATGGCCATATTTTTGAAATAGCCGGTAGTGATTCCCTAGGTGATCCGGATAGATCTCGTGGAAATTCCCTACAAATGGTAGATCTGCTGGACCTTGAGGGTCTTGCACGGCTTTGCCATCGATAAGGACCGACACAGGTGCCTCGGCAGCGATGATGTCCGAGGCATTCACCAGCTGTCCATGCTCATCTGGGGAAGTGTGAAAAGTGATTCCTGAGCAAAAACCTGTCAGTCTGCTATTGAAAAAGACTATATCATTTGCTGGCGTACGGCCCCAGAGTTCTTGCTTTGAGACACGACCCAGTAAAGTTGGGTAGGAACTGCTTACCCTCCGGCTGAGCAACATGTAATACCAGCCCGACTGCGCGCTTAATGTGATCGAGTGTGTAGCTTTTATCGATGGACACGTATTGACCGGCGCCTGTGTCGCCAACAAGCTTGAAAATCTGATCGCTTGAAGTCTGTGCCATTTTGAGAGGAACCAGGTTGATCCTTCTGTTGTCGTAACTTTGGGTTACTGATTTGTCTTTCGTATAGCTCCTGACTATGACTATGTCACAGATCTGCTGAGCGGAAACTTGTCATGGCATGCCGGTGCTACACGCTTTTATATATAAAAAGGGTGACGATGGGGCCAGCTAGACCGCCGCGGCTTTCGTCTTCTTTGTAGATGCCGGAATCATCCTGCAGAAAGACCGCGCCGGCGTCTTTTCTCCGACACCGTTTATTAGTCGCAGACGTGTGGTGTCTTGTTGGCTTAATTTCTCTTGCAAACGCCTCAATAGGATACGAGATACGGATTACGGGGACGGACTCGAACCTTTGGGCATACCTAAACCCGACATTCGTGCGAAACTCGTACGGAGGGTGCAGATCATCAGGTTCCACTTTACGCGTAACGTCGGACAGTCGTACCCCGTGCAGCAGCGAAGTTCCACAGGTGGACAAAACAGGTTGTCTGCCGGAAAGGGACGAGGCCAACGATATAAACCTCATGTCCTCGCCGTCTTTCCCGTCAAAGTATACAAAACGCACGAAACAAATCTAAAGAACTCACTTATATTCTCGGAAACTTCTGTCTTCTGATTTAGAGCCATCATCTTTACTCTGTTAGGGTTAGTTACCGATCATGTCTAAGATCTACCGGCTCGAAGATGTGCAGATGCACAACACCAAAGAAGACTTGTGGCTAATTATTCATAACCGAGGTGAGTAATTTCTATGTCATTACTACCATTGAACTAAATATACTTGTAGTAAAGATGGATACTGTCTAACTATGAATCTAGTCTACAATGCCGGTGACTACCTTGATAGTCATCCCGGTGGTGGGGCAATCTTGCTCGAAGTTGCAGGTTCCGATGCCACGGCAGAGTACGAAGAGGCAGGACACTCCATTGAAGCAAGCAATGCTTTACAGGAGTTGTATATTGGAGACTTGCATGCAGAGGTTTCTCATCCATATACCCCAGGTGTCACTGACGGTACACGCCCCAGAATTAGTCGTACTAATGCAGTGGTGCTGGCAGCAAGCAAAAGCGGTCGTGGATGTCTACCGACCGACATTCGAAGTTGTCGCGCAAAAAACAGATGTTATCAATGTGGACAAGGCAAGAAAGGGCCGATCGTCAGGCATAATTGCTGGTGTCGGAGGTTTCTTCGGGGTTCTCGGAATAGTGACGCTTCGGAGAGAACTTTGCCTTGACATATTGGCATCTTTTGCCTCTGAGATACCTTCTTCCTCAACAATTGGAACCTGGATCAGACTAAGCTCATCTGGGAAATTCTGGCAAGGATTTAGTGTTGCAGCCGTTGGTGGAGCCATGGTATCAATCGGGTCACTGACTGTTATGTGGTTCAAATTCAATGCACACACGGGGAACCACCACTACCCAGCTTACAGAGCGGCCCGTCCAGACGAAGTCGTACGACCTGTTGGTAAGGAATCCCATAGCAAGAACAGGACTGCTACCACTGTGCTTGACTCCAAGATTTGGAAACCTTTCAAACTTGTCCGCAAGTTGCAAGTGGCCCCGAAAGTGTACCGGATTGTTTTTGCTCTGCCTCGCTCCACAGACCTTCTTGGTTTGCCAACGGGTCAGCATATAGCACTCCAGGCAAAGATCAAAGGTGAAAGAATCGCACGATCTTATACACCAGTGTCCAACAATAGCGATTTGGGCCGCATAGAGTTGCTGGTGAAAGTTTACGACGGCGGCTTGATGACGGAGCACCTTGAAAGAATGCAGATTGGCGACACCATCGACATTCGTGGTCCCAAGGGCACAATGGAGTACGACCAGTCATACGCGCGACATATTGGCATGATTGCGGGTGGCACCGGAATCACACCCATGTACCAGCTGGTACGAGCAATCTGTGAGGATACGTCAGACAAGACACGGGTCAGCCTCATTTATGCCAACAATTCAGAGAGTGACATCCTGCTCCGCGACGAGCTTGACGGCTTTGCGAAACAGTGCCCGGATAAGCTCGATATCCACTACGTGTTGGCGAAGCCACCGGTAGACTGGAATGGCGACAAGGGATATGTGACGAAAAGCATGATGGGCAAGCATTTACCCGGGCCTGCTGCAGATACGAAAATCCTTCTTTGCGGTCCACCAATGATGGTCAACGCTATGAAGGAAAATCTTGTAGAGTTAGGTTTCTCAAAACCTAGTGTTATATCGAAAGCAGCAAACCAGGTTTTTCTGTTTTAGCCTTGTATTTATGTATTTAAGCTATGAAGTATAGGGTCTTAATCTAGTACAACTGGCATTACCTCTCCTATATAACTTACTAATTATAAAAGTTTCGATTTATACAATAACATTAGCTATATACCTCCGGAGCAGAACAAACTCATATATGGAAAAATATAACATTTACCTCACTCTGCAATAAATAGCCAGGAACCGAGTATCATACAAACATCTTCTGAATACGCATTGTCTATCGATCACACCCGTCACTGCCACCGGCATGCCCGCCGCCGCGTCCAGAACGCTTCGCACCGCCACGGCACGGCAAC